>SCLH01000376.1:92607-120727 GCA_004367855.1 Oikopleura vanhoeffeni | reverse complement strand
ACTATTTTAAAAAAATTTATTAATTCGTACTTTTATTAATTATAAATGCCAAAATTGAACTCTCCGTGAAAAATTGAGCAGGAGAACTATGTTTAAAAATTTTTATCTGAATAATTGAAAGAAATAGGACTTTCTTATTATTTATTATGATAATAACACTTGACTTATCAAAAGAGTAGCGGTGCGCGCTCTTTGTTTGATCAATTAAAATCAATGCCAATTGACACAAATTCCATACTATAGTTTGTAAGCATTTTATTTGCTTAATATTTTCGCTTTAATAAAAATCATTTTTAATGATATTTAAGAGAGATTTTGCACTGTTTACGAAAGTCTTTTTTTTTGTTTTTTTTTTCATTTTTACGCATCACTTAAACGTAAACTAATTATCTCTTAACTAAAGTTCGGTCGACTGTTATGTTTCCGTGTTATTTTGAAAGTTTCAACTAATTCGTATATTACCTGCTCGAGTTTTTGACTGCTGGGCAAAAATTGTGCATTTTTAAAACTCGTTTTCGTAATACGATTTACGAATTTGTTACTAATGAGAAAAAATTTTTGGGTTTATAAAAATCATGAAAAGTGTTCACAGAACAATATATTTATTTCATTTTCATGTTTGATCATTTTAATCACAAGTTACAGACTGTTGAAAAGTGGTTACAAATACCCAGCAATTCACATTCAGAAGCCCCTTAATCTCGAGGACTAGAGTACAATAAAGTTCCAAGCACTTTTACTTTTCCCGTAATAAGCTCAAAGTTGCACTACTTAAGCCTCCTCGATCCGATCCAATACAGTTAAAATTGTACCTCCATTCGATACGATCCGATCTAGTACAGTTTTTATTTCACCCCTCCTCGATCCGATCCAATTAGATTTTTTTCGTCATGCCGATCCCTGGTTGTACTAACAATAATATTATTGTACTTCATAATGCCCCGCTCACTTACATGACGGGTACCCTTGTTCAGAGAAATTTTAAGACTAATGGGCCATTAGTAATGACTGACAAATAAAAATCCGAAAATTAAATTTTCTTGAAATTTTTCATTATGAAAAATTTAAATTCATTGATGAGTCATTATTTCTCTCTATCACTGGAAGCTGTTTTATGCCATATATCGAAATTTTTGTTTTTTAAAATTCTCCATAAAATTTCTACGATTTAACATGTTTTGCAGGAACATCTGTGTAATAATAAACTGGATTATCTAAGAGAAATTGCAAATAACCGGTTCAAACCATGAATTACCGGCTCATCGGTAAAGAAAAAACAAATCAGAAATTTTGGCCAAAGCTTTTTAGTTTCTTGACTGCAAAACACCATTTTTTGATATCTCATACGGTTCGTCTATGGTGGCACCAGGGGTCGGCACATACCACCCACAGTACGAAAAAAAATTTGGATCGGAAAATGAATAAATATAAACTCTATAAAACTATTGAAATTCATTTTGTTTTAATTGTGCAAACAAAAAGTCATTATTCATCTCACAAATGATAAAAAATAGCGCAAAAATGTAAATTTAACCGATCAGATCAGTTTTTTGAAAATCGGATCGGTGGCCTTCTCGAAAAAATTGGATCGGATCGGTAGCCCTAGCAAAAAATTGGATCGGTTTGGATCGATTTTTCCGATCCGATCCAATTATGCCGACCCCTGGGTGGCACAGTCAAATCTGTCGCATCTACAAAATTACCTAAAGTGACATATATTGCGTGTACGTTGGAGTTTTGATAAAAAAACGCGGAAAATTGCAACTCGACACATTTTATTTATTAGATCATCTTATAAATTGAACCATTGATCCGTCGATTATTCCAATATTCATTTTTTGTTGCAAAATAAATTCATCTAATTTGTTTAATCGATTGACGGGCTTCCGTGACAGTTTAGCAGATAAAAAACAAAGACTGTGTAATAACCAAGGTATCTATAATATATAATTAAGTCACCAGAGGGCGCGTTGCATTTCATATTTGAAATTATTTTACAACCATTTGATTTATTTGGGAATGACAAAAATTTGTAATACAGTATCCTTTTGTTTATTTATGATTTCATTTTCAATATCGTCTTTGATTTTTAATATCAGGGTAAGGCTAATCTGATGATTGAGAGAAAAGTTTTTGTACCATTTTGAAAGCACGAATCCTCTAAATTCTATTTATGATTCATGGATAAATTTGTATACAATTGTGAAGTAATCCAATTGAAAAGACCGTTATGTTTTGACTAATTCAACCTAAAGCAATATATCGATTACGAGGCCTCCTGAGCATTTTTTGCCACTTTTTAACCAACATTTTGATATTTTAACATTTTGATATAGTTGGTAATTTCGTTTTCAAATGCAAACTTATATAAAAATTTTGGCTAAAAAACTTGCAAAATGCCTTGGAGGCCTCGTAATCGATCATAGTGCTCAAGGATCGGCATGAGATAAATAAAAATTTTATCGGATCAACGAGGGTTTAATGCAAATATATGGATCTGATTTAGTTTATTCAGCACGGAATTTTTCAATCAGCGCTTGCAGTGTCACGGTACTCTGGTCCAGAGTCTCTGGAATTCATGACGCAAGTTAAAACGTGACATCCTGCATTTCATCGGCAGGAAGTTTTAAGATTCGTTTTTTTAATTTCAATACGATGCCTTGTTCAGAATTTACTTGAAATCATACATTAATCTTACTTGTTAGTTTTAGTAGTCCCCGAACTAAATCGACAAAACTCTAGTTTTTATAATTTTTTGGACATACAGAGTCCATAAAAACTTGAAATTTTTAGTCTGAATTGCAGCTTTCATGGACAACGATTTTTGGAATAAAAACAATCGAAATTTACTCGGGAAAAGGTGAAAAACAATTTTGAATTTATCATCTGATTTTTAATGCATAAATACATGTTCTCAGCCAAATCACAGCTAATCAGGGAGATTTGCTTTATATTTGACCGAAGAAGATCACCTGTAAGCCGATTTTATGTTTATCAGATGACAATCACGCATTGTATAGCTTTAATTGTTATATCTATAGTACAGGTAATCATGATTTGAAAACGAATTGATCATCTTGCATTTGACTTTAAATGTTGCGTAAAATCATATGGATCTCTACCCAGTGTATGGTTGGCGAAAGTTAACTAACTTTTGCTTTAGCAAATATTGTAGTTTTTAAATCTGAAATGCGAAAATTTTTGTTATTCTTTTAAAATTTGGAAAATAAGAAAATGTTTTGCTCTTCGACCATTGTTTGTAATACCGCGGTATACCTTTTCAAAAAGAAATTCATTCAGAATTCGTTTGGTGCTATTTGAAATTTGATACGATGACCTTGAGCTCAAAAAATTGTCAAATCGAGATCCTTGGAGTTGAGCAGGGATCGGCAGAGTTTGCTCTGCTCTACTTTTTTTAAAGAAGAGCAGACCAGACCAGAGCTTGTGGGTGTAGTAGTTATTTTCGACCACGGTCTCAAATTCGGTATTATTTTTCTTGTATCAGACCATCTAGCACATAAGAAATTGATTGCAAGCAAATAAAAATGTTTTACTATCGAATAACTAGTTCTAGAATATCGGATTTGCTTGCAAAAATAACACAGCTAAAAGTTACACTAAATGTTAGTATTTCAATATTATAAATTATTATAATTTATAATTGTTAATTATTTTTGTTCCTTTTTCATACTATCAATTTTTGACTAATCAAGTAATAATAGCGTGCAGTGAATTGCATCAAATAGTGATTGCGAGAAATGTGACAAAAATTATTAAACTTTGTTTAAGTTCTATAATTTTTCTTAATAACCGAAAATAATTTGATCGGTAAGAAAAAAAAAATGCGATGGTACCTTCGTTGAGTTAAACTTTTTTTTCTGTTCAAAATAATGTGACTGTTTCGCTTAGGGGGGTTAACTATAACAATGAATTTTTCAAATTCAATTCCCGGCAAATTAAATGAATTCAATAAATTTTATAAAGTCTTTATTGTAGAGAATTTTTTTCTGACAAATAATATCGGCAAATGTAATTTTTGAATACGTGGATATGAAGTTAAACTTCAATGGAGGAGAAATACCAGCAATAAGGTTTTATGCACTTTAACGGCTCATGTTGAATAATTTTCTAGAAATTTATTCTTTTATCCATTTCCAGGTTACAAACTGCAATTGTGCAATAGAAAACATTAGATGTCACTTAATTCTCACAAAAGATATTTGACTTTTAAAAAGGGCTTATTTCTCCCCAGCACATTGCTGGAAGCACCCACAATCCCCTTTTAGTGGCCAAAATGACAAAAAAGGCAGTTTTCGTTATGTTTGAAAGAATGACAGGTTTGAAATCGAAAAACAAATATCATTATTTTTGTTTATACAATTATTGTTGTATTACAATATAATCAAAAAATATATGCTTTAAATAGAACGTTTTGGCCTTATACAAGAGTAATTTTTTGATGGGAATAGACATGGTCAGGGGGGAAAAACTTCTGTGATAACGGTTCGAATCTCAATTTCGTCAGAGGGGCGAGATATCTTGACAATGAGTCGCTTAAATCAGTCGCAGTCTCTTCCACACTTCAATTCATTCCATTTTATTTTCTAGTTATAAAAACAAACCAACTTTTCAAAAACAATTATATGGATTACCTACCCTCAGAGTACAAATCCTAGATATTTGAAAAATGCGAAATCTGAGCATTTGATTGGTTGATATTTTCTTAATCTGACCAATAAAATCGGCCTATTCCGCAATCAAGGGTTTTGATTGGGTGCTAATATCTTCCGTTGTTTGTATCATTTAAATATTTAGGATTTGTACTCTCAGGGACAGTAATCCATATATCTACATACTGACCAACAGAAAAGTGTCTGTATACTGACCAACAGAAAATACGCATTCAATCAAAAAGAGCCAAAACGTTTTATTAATTTTGATATTCATGAACTCAAGGAAGTTCAAAGTCTTTTAAAATAAGGGTAAAAATTTATCACCTTGAAGATTTTTTATTCTCTCGGTTCACTGAATTAACCGGTTGGTCAAACATTTCATGAAATTTTTTTTTTTTAATTTCATTTTCTCATGTATAATTATGAAAATTTAGCACTTTGAGAGAAATAAAAATAATGATTTTCCTCAATTCTTTAAAGTAATATACACAGTAATTACTGTAATTTTAGGTTTCGATTTTTCATAATTTTTAGAAATCAAATACTGTGATTTTAAAACTTGATTTCGAACGTATATCTTCATGATATTTTTCATAATAATTTAATACTGTAAATTCAGATTTCGATTTCAAGTGGACACATAAAGAAATGTTGAACCATGTAATTTATATTATTATTTGTTATCATTTTGTTTCTTTAAAAGGGAGTACTGGTCGCATTTTAAGGACCAAAAACCGGTTTTCAGCGTCGCCTCAATGAGGCGCTGACTAGAAACAGCCGAATATATGTATTTCAGTTCCAGGAAATTGAACCAATATGCTCTTGCTTCACAAACAAACGAGGCCTGCGTGATTGGCCCGAAATCAGGAACGACCTTTAAAGTGGGCACTATAGTACAACCAATACTTCTTGACTCATAATAAACCGTGACAGAACGGGCCTAAAACACCTAAGTGAGTTTTTGTCTAAATTTACTGACCTTTCTTTCTTAAATCGCTGTTTAAATTCCCAAAAAAATCAAGTAAATTTCAAGTTTTTTTCATACAATATATGTTGTGTGAACCTCATCAAAAGTGGGCTTTCCCTTCCAGCCATGTATCAGATGAAAACGAGTTACCAAAATGCTTGTTGATTTTCCATTATTTTTCAGAAAAAAAACGCCATTTCATCACTTGACGTTTTAGGTTTTTATATCCTTTTTCAATGGTTAAGAAAATGATTAATTACAAAATTAAGTTAAAACATAAAGTAAAACATGAAATTTTAAATTTCTTTAACTTTTGATGGTCAACCTGTAAAACCTTATTCGATACTTTAAATATTTGTATGGACTCAAGCAGATTTGAAATTCAGTTTACAGACAAATATAATATCAATTGGGTCTATAAGGCCTTTCAAGGCCCCTCTTTGTGAAGATATTTCCTCAAGTTTCAAATATCTCAACCTACGAAGTAAAATTATGGATTTAAAAAAGATCCCTAAAATCATTTAAGAGATTATTTGTTCAAGCGGATATTTTCTGTGGGAAGGTGAGTGTAGTACAGTGGGTTGAACCAATGGGCAACCCGAGCTTTTCGAAAAAGGTTGCCATTGGGTCTCACTGGTTGCCCATTTGTCTCACACGAAGGGTTGTGCCCATTTGGTCTCACGTGTCCGATTTTTTAAGTTGATTACATGTATTTTCTGAAAACCTAAAGGGGGGGGTTCATGTTTCTGATTTTGCCATTTTCAGAGCTATTTCAGGAAATCTGAATCTTGACCAATAATTCCAAAAACCAATTTGTAGATCATCCTTAATCTTGCGAAAAAAATACATCAGCAAATTGCATTTTGACCTTTACACCAATAGGTCGAGTATTCGTAACAAGTGAATTTTTCCAAACTGCCAACAAATCTATCTGCTCCCAGCGGTATATCAAATTGAGGTCAAATTTTCACAGATAACGTAACGGTAGTATGTCAAACTGTAATCAAAAGCTTTTGATCGTTGATAAACATCTCTAGAAACGCCAAATACCGAACGATTTTTCACAATTTCAGGACTTCAAAATTATTCTCCTCAAGGTATATTTTGCACTCCTCAGAACAAATAAAGAGTATGACCCGAAAGGTTTTTGTTGCAATTGACAGCCTAAACTCGAAATATGATTTTTGGTCATTTTTCGTAGGAAAAATTTCCGAAAAAAAGTGCTTTGATTTTTTCTCGAAAGTAAGCTTCAAAGAAAGCTCAAAGAAAGCCAGTAAACAATTGATGAGAAAGTTGGCTACGGTCAATTTCCGATATTTTGAAGTTTAGTTTGGTTCAAAATTCGAGGCAAAAGTTTATTTTTTTAATTCATTCTTTTGAAAAATAGCTGGTAGAAAAAAATCGAAAAATGCCGAAATTTCAAATTTTTTTGTTGATGCTGGGTTCTTAGTAACATTAATTATCACCTCTTATATGGAGCATTTTTATGCCTTTAGGCTTTATTTTAAATCAGACATGACCACCCCCTTAACCACAGTTTTTTCGATGTTTGTTCTAGATTATAAATTTAACAATTATATTGTGAAATTTCACAAATTATATAATTTATTTTTTTCTTTTTATCAAATGGTATGGTAAAATTATGGGTACAATTTCAGGGTGTTTGCCCATTGGTCTCCATTGGATCTGAAAAATCAATACCGCCAAAAAGTGTTGGCCCATTTTGGTCTTACTGGTTGCACCATGGTTCTCACACCACTGTATAGAATAACAATTTTAAGCGAGGGTGAGTAAGAATATTCTAGACTCCCTGGTTAGTCAGTAACTCTACCTTCAAGGGATATGCGATTGAAATGATTTGTATCTAGTTTTTCGCCGCAAGACAATGCAAACAAATCTGTAAGTTTTTTTAAATTATGCTTGAAATGCCTGAAAAGTGCATAATGCAATGAATTTCAACAGGTATAAAAAACTTGATTTTGGGACCCTCGAAAAAACAATCGATTTTTACAACGCTCATGCAATTATATTAAACATACATTTTTTCATTGCTTGAAGGGAGGCAGCGATTGTGGCAGACGGCGTCAATCTCTAATCTAACCGGAAAATAATTATTTGGTTTATTTTTGCTTATTATCGTTAGCTGAACCCAGATATAATGTGGTATCAGCTCATTAAAAATTTTTCTATTCTATTTAAGAAAGATTTGAGTTTATACATTTTATTTTGATTCTGTAAAATTTTTCAAAAAATTTCAAAACTATTAATTAAATTTCACGCATTTTCAAAACCAAATTTTTTTTTTAATCTGTGAATAACAAACAAACACAAAAAAGCCACTTTACTTTTTGCGATGCTGTTACATATTTCTTGATGCTGTTAAATAAAAATCAGTAACATGTGCATTCGTCACTTTTTTGTCGACTTTTTTTAGAAATATTATAAAAATTTTTGCAACTCAAGTTCCAAAAGTTTTATATTAATTTCTTTTCTTGAATTCTTTTTGATAAAATCAGGCGGAATCAGTTGTGCTACTTTTGGTTTTTATTTGATTTCCGATATTTCAACGATGGAAGGTCAATCGATTATCGTTTCTGATATCGTTTCTGAAACTACTGATGAAAATTTACAACACTTGTTGGTGGACACCGGTCTGTGTCAATTTGGCACGCAATTATTTTAAAATTTATTTTTTCAAAAAATTTCAATTAGCCTTTCGGGTGTTATAGTCTACTTTTATTTCAAGTCAGGAGTTTTATATCATCGGATAGATTCCTCCCCACCTAATTAGGAATAAACACCCAAAATGCCTGAGTTTATAAATATCGGCTCCAAAAGAATTCTCACATCGGGTCAAGTTGGAAATGGAGTTAATTGAAAAGTAAGTTATTGATATTTGTACATATACGTTTTTCTTAATTTTCTCATTTAAAAGGTATCAAAGTGGCGAAAAAAAAAAAAAGACTGTCTTTTGCTGTTTTGGCCACGGAAAATTATATTTTTTCCGTGCATTAAGGTTTTTGTAAATATATGTCAACAACATTGTTGTGTCTGATTGTAACGATTTCATTTTTTAACTCCCAGGAGTACGATTTGAAAATTTATTTTTTGCATCAATGTCTCGTATGACATTTCAGTGTACCAAAAGATTGCGTAAGTGAATGTTTCTGACAATGGTTTATATACTATGCGAAATATTAAACGTTCGAGCGCGGCGAAGCAAAAAACATGTATTTTTTCGACATTTTTAATATTTTTTTCAAAAAATTTGCCATTTTTTTACGATTTTTTTAGTTTTTTTAGACTTAAAAAGCCACGTTGAGTTCAAAAATCGTTAAATCAGACCTCTAGATCGTTTAGTTAGAAAAATCGATTTGCTATAGACCTCATGTATATACTCAACCTACACTGTATATACTCAAAATAACTTATTTTCGAACTTTATAAAACATCCACAAAATATTTTGAATTTTTGAAATTTTTACTCTTTATATAATTAAACAGGATACGCGGAGATCAAAATTGTAATATCAGTCAATTGGATTCACATTACAAAAGATATAGGCTGCCTATAAAACCCCTTAAGTATGCTGAGAAATTGAAAATATAAACGTTTGCAAGAATGAACACTTTTTATTGAAGATAAAAAATAAAATTTTCACATTTTTTTCTTTCATAAATCACTCCGAAAAAATGTTCTAATATGGCATATCGCTGCAACCCCCTTAAAGCCAGGGAACAACTTTGATGGCTGAGTTATGCGATTTTTGCCTCAATTTCATCCCAAAGAAGGGGAAAATTACAAAAATTTAACAATTTTCTCGATAAGACATATATTTTTTAAAAATTGCCATAAGTTTTCTTTAGATGCGCCTCGGAGTTAAAATTTTCTGGGAAAGTTTAAGAAATGTCTGAATTTTTATGAAATCTGTCTCAATAACATTTTTCATATTTCGAGCTCGAGTAGAGTTGACCACTCCCTTAATAATAATGGTGTTTTAACACTCTGGAAGATTCGTAGTTATGATAATGAAAATAACGGCAACTGGGTAGACTGGCTAGAATTGAAATGCGCTATGCAGTTTAGAAATTCTGAGCCCTGCTTTTTCAGTGTGGCATCCATGATATCCTACCTTATATTTCAACTGGCATATGTTTGTCTCATACTGAAACACATTATTTCTATACGGTAAGAAGTACGAAGTTTTTCTGACAATTATAAAGAGAGAGGCCCAATGTCCTGTTCAGAGGTAGTGAACACAAATCTTGGTGACTGTAAAGGTCGCTTGTCGGCCAATAAGGGACAGTTATTTCCCAGTCTAGTACATTCTCGCGTTTTTTGTGTTCACTCCTTCTGAACAGGCTTTGGCCGAAAGGTTTTTTCATAAAATTTGGCGATAACTTGCAATTTCGTCGATATTGGCACTTTCGGCGATATGGAGACTAAAATAAAATTATTCGTTCAAAAATGAAAAACGCGTCGGTGTTCGAAATGACATCATAATTTGGAAATATTTTCATTTTTATTACGAGTTTACCAATTGGTTTTAATAAAGTAATTCACCAAAATGTGTAGAATTAGGGACTTCACCAAACGCAATCAAACAAAAAATTTTTAAAGATGACTTGAGAAAATCAATTTTAAAAATTTGATGTCATTCATGACGCACTCAAAGTAATTTATAATATTAATTTATAATATAAATTTGTAATATATAATAAACAACGCAATTCGGCGATATGCCCCCCTTGTAATAATTTTGTCTTTGATTGAAAGCGTGTCAAGCGCCAAAGCACACAGTATTTCATTAACTATTTAAACCGATATATTCCTTATTCACGCTTTTGTTAATATCCTGGCCCTGATTAGGAAACATAGTGTGTTTTTAAGTAGTAGGGCCGGGATATTTACAAAATTGTGAATAGGGGATATGGATCTCCACACGTGTGAGCTCGGGAAGCTAAATAAAAAGGTTGGCGGGATGATGCAATTTGCATGATCACTAAGCTTGGTCTAAATTCGGGCTTTTATGATTGGCTGAAATTGCACAAATAATATCTGCAGCACATCCAGCCAGTCACCTCCTCACATTGAGCATCATCGAAATCGGGCTAAAACTGTCTATTTAAATAATTGCGTCCGCTGTCACGCGTTAAAAGGCATACAATGCCGCATTTACACCTTTTTACTTTAGAAACTATTTAACTTTTTTTATGAACGCTTTCGGATTCAAGATTTACTGTATTTTTTATGCTCCACATTAACACTGGTTTGATAAAATTTTACATTTAGGAAGCGTACTTACGCTAGGTTGTATTCAATATTTGTCAAAATGCGCCCAGGAATTGACCCTTATTAAACCTAGTATTCTAATAACGGCATGTTGTATTCGCTGCTCAACATAAATACTTTTCAAATCCTTTTTGAATCTAATCTTGAATTTTTATGCGCTTTAAGGGGGTGGTCGTCGCAAAATGAGGCTCTAAAACAAATTTTTCCAATTTTATTTTAATGCTTTTTTATGAAAATATCGAAAATTACACGCATTGTGATACTCGTTTGATTTTGATACATAGCTAGAAAAGCACTTTTTGATGAGTTCAAACATATTTCGTATGAAAAAAGTTAAAATGTCTTGATTTTTGAAATTTAAAAAAGGATTAACAGAAAAACGAGTCAAAAATTTAGAAAAAACTCAACGGACTAATATGCATGAACTTTCAGCTGCACATTCATGTAAGTTTCAAATGTGTTACTTTTAAATCCAGGGAGAAGATAAATTTGGATCAAGACCCATAAAAAAGGGTCAAAATACTGTTTTTGGTGATATTGACACCAAATCCAATCCGAATCTTTTCAAAACCTCAACGCTTTTATCTGCCAACGTTTTGTCCGGTTAATTTAAGTCGTAAATCATTGTTGTAACTTAAAAACTCAGAAAGGAAATACATTTTGGAAAAAATAATATCGTCAGTTTTGTTAGCACGTTTCTGATTGGACCAGCCATCCTTCTCTTTCGACTTTTTTAGTCGATGCAAGATTTTTGCTCAAATACATTACTTAGAGGTAATACTTTGTCCAACAGTTTGTACTTTTGCGATAATTGGTCATTAAAAACCCCGTTTTCGCCTACAAATGCGACGACCACCCTCCCTTATGATCATGAAAATAATTTTCAAACTGTATTTCAGAACTGAAGTCATGTCGGCGAGAGCTAGTCAAAATATATATCTGGAAAAACTAGGAAATGTTGTTGTTCCAAAAATTTTGATAACAGGTAAACTGATTATTATTCGCTTAAAACAAATTGCTCAAAGAAAGTTTAAAAATGATGATGAAGTCCTTATTTAACTTTGCAGCAATTCCAGCTATTTACACGCCAATTAGGGATGATCGTCGCTAAAAAGGGCTCAAGAACTGGATTTTTGCGTCAAACAATCTTAAAAAGAACCGTTCATTGCATAACGAAAAATTCACAAAAAAGTTCAACCCCTAGACTTATTTGAGTATTGATATCCCCCAGAGGCATGACTCATGCCGCATGAGAGCCACTTTTTGACTTTGAAGTCATATTATGGGAAAAATTTAAGTGTTAGGGAATTCATTGTTGTGAAATCATTGAGATAAAGGATAGACTCAAATTTTCTATTAATTATATTAAGACAATTAAAATATTAATCACTTCATTTCCGCTGTGAAAATAGAAGTTAATTCAAACTGTGTTTTCCACAGGAACTTATGTTCCTTAACCTGGTCTCCGATTCAAAATACTTATCGGGTTCGTCTATGAAACGATAATTCTCACCTCTGAAGTGATGAAATTAGTGGTAAACAATATGTCTGCGCCTTTATATTTCCCCCGCTGTCTCATTCATGAGCAATTTTTCTGTTTTCAAACAAAAAGAAATAAAAAAAGTTATACATTTAGTAGAAACATTATCATATTTTTTAAAGATGGTCAAGACTAATTCCTAAAAACTGAGTATTAAGACCTTGTTGTTTAAAAATAAATTGTGAGATAAAGCTGATAAAGAAAAATTTTCTGAGAAATCCAAAAAAAAATAAGATAAAATATATTTCGGTGGTTTTTGAGACATAAAATTTATAATTTTCTATTTAAAAATAGTTTTTTATTGAAGTTTTCGGGTTTCCATTATCAAAAGTGAGAATAAAAAGATTTTACCTCGCACAGAAATTGAGTAGAAAAGCAAATTGATAAAACCACTAGAAAAATTTACGAAGGAGCGCTTATTTGCCTTGAAAACCTACACTTAACAGACAAAAAGACATTAAAATCTTGAATTTTCTATGTCCTTGTTTTCTAAATAGATCCAAAAACACTGCAATCCTTGAATTAAATAATTTGGCTTTAATTTTGCGAAACTAAGTCCAGATTTATCAAATTGCTCTTCTACTCAATTTCTGTTGCGAGGTAAAATCTTTTTTTATTTCTCACTTTTGATAATGGAAACCCGAAACGTCAATAAAAACTATTTTTAATATGAAAAATTATAATAAAAATATATTTCAAACGGCTCATCCAAAAACAAATTTTCTATCATTTTTTAAGAATTAATTGGTAACGCTATGGGCGATTTGAAACCTTGAACTTCAACTTACCATTATTTTGTCTTTTCCGCTCTTTTCAAAATAATGAAAGCCACTTTTATGGCCTTATGAGTCTAGGGGTTAATGAAAACTTTAACTCATGGAGATGAAAATCGCAAATTCTTAATCAAAATAGTATTTAGAATCTGTGAAAACGATGTTTGTGTACAACTAGTTTGAATGCATCCAATTGTCATGGTTCGCCCAGATCAAATCAATCGCCTAGATCAAGTATGGCAAGTTTATCTCGAGAAACAGTCAAGAAACTTACAAAAACAAAAAAACATTGACTTCAATCTAATATTTCCTTTTACTTTATTTACAGCTTTATCAATACATCATGATCGACAATGCAAATCGATTATGCTAATTTTTCTTTGTGTGATTGTCATCATATAATACGGCCATGTGCTTATTTCCAATTTTTTAATTTACTCAGTTTTTGAACGACAAATTTGCCAATTTGAACAATCTGAGACCATGGTGGTCGATTCTAAATTAAAAACTCGGATAACTCCGAGAACATTAATTCAAAATCGGCCTTATAACTTTCAAAATTAGCAAACTTGTTGTTAAAAAAACGCACAAACAGTTTTAAACCATAAAATGAAGCGTTGTGATTTGTACACTGATGGTTAATTTTCAACATGGATAAATAATAAAATTTCAGCAAAAACTACCAAAATAACATTAACGTGCTTGCATGTTACTGTTTTCAAATTTAATGCCATACTTTCTTTCATTATCAGTGTCACACTGATAATCAAATCAATGAATTAGCCAAAATTCAATGCCTAAACGATCAATGATTTTTGACCTTCATTTAAATCCTAACATTGTTATAAAGATATGATGTCTGATTTTAAATATATTATCTCGATCGCCTTAATCAATTATTCTCACCGATTTTACAGATTTTCAAACGATGCTGTTGTTTTTCAAAAATTTTTGATAATTTTTATTTCTCGAAAATGCTTATTACTCAGAATTTTTCTTTTTCGGAAATAATTGTGTTTTTCAACGAACAGAAAATAAATGTGAGGTGCCGAATTTGATTGAATTTTGTGAATAAATCTAAAAGTCCTATTCATATAAGCGACAAAATCTGCGATCCGAAGGTTTAGAGACATATTTCAGATACATTCAGATAAAAAAGAGATACAAATGTTTTCAAAATCTCTAATATTAGGATTTGTTGCATCTCACCGGATAAGAAGAGATGTGCCATGCACTGGAAATATTGATCCATTGACAGTTGGGATAAATATAAATATTCGCAAATTGCCTTATTATAAGGACAATAAAAAATATTAGTCTTTACGATTCTGGTCAGAGTGTCCAGGTCAGAAGAAAAGTTCGCAATGAACATTTTTTGCGAAAGTCAAAAACTGCAAAATACGTTCATTTCGAAGAGGACATCCAATTTTTTATAAAATTTTTCCAAATTTTGAAGTCTTAGCCCGATTCGAATTGGTTAAAATTCAAAACCAATCAGAATTGTTCATTTCGACAGAGGTTTTTCAATGTCTTTTGGTCGATTGTGCATATATTTTCAAGTTTGACCGAATATGCCAGCTACCTAATTATCATTAGTATAACACGGGGATATTATATATCCCGGATATACATCTTCCTTTTTTGATAATGAACTTTATGGGGTAACGGCAAAAATAATTTTTGACCACGAACACCAAAGTTGTTTAAGTACTTTATAATTGTGAGCTAAGCTTTTCAAATGGCTTATTTTCCAAATATGGAATTATAAATTTTGTATTATGAGCCATTCTGAATATTTATAGTTAACCTAAATACAGTGAATGACTTGAGTATAATATGGACATCCGATTGTACTAAATCTTGCGGAAGTGGGACCAGAATAGTGTTCAAAAAATGTGTAAATGCGAATACTGGCGGAGAGGAATGTTCAGCTTTGAGTTCGATATCAATTTTTTTTTATAGAAAAAAAGCAGTGAAACAAGTGTTTGTTTCACCGAAAAAATAAAAATTTTTTAATCGTCTTGTTTGTTTTGTCCAGTCCGAAAACTCAGGGTTTATTGCTCGAAATTCTGCTTTAAATACATTTCAATTATGGATATTTCTTAGGTAAAATTAAGCTCTAATTTTTTATATTTTTATTCAAATTTTGGGTTTTAAGTTTTAATGACGAAAAAAGGTCTTGAGCAAAAATTTTATATAATGAACCTTCATCATTTATTATGTTAAGTTATACGTATAACCTTAGGTTATTCGAAATTAAAGTCTTAAATTAACCAAATTTTTATTTCAAATTTGCGTAAATTTTAAATTCTTCGAACTCACTTTCAGCTGATTGTGAGGAAGCTGGTCTATCGGTGAGAGCATACGAAGATTGTAATACTGCGCCATGTGATCCAGTGACCATCGACGGAGTTTGCTGTGAATAAAACAATGTTCAACACAATTTTGGGATAATGGAGGAATTCCTTCAGAATGGTTGCATCAGTACTGCATGCCAGGAAGTTGCGATTATTATGGAGAAAATGGAGATATCATGCTTTTCACAAATCTAGGATTGTATCCAGCATGGAAAACCGGTGGTGATTTGCATTTAAGGTTATTTTGAGAGTAAACTTTCAAAAAATTTTAAACAAACGGAAACAAATTAAAGGTAGTCGCCGTTTGACATCTTTAGGACGTCAAAAACTTATTGTAAAACAATGAACACAATTTATATTTGAAATCACTTTAATGTATTCGTTAACATATCAAATGTGTTTATTTCAAAATTTTAATTTTTAACAACAAAAAAATTTCCGGAAATTTTGGTCTGATATTTTTGTTTTTTATATAATTTCATTGCTAATCCATTAAAAATATTATAATTATTTCATTTTTAATCAACCAAATTCATAAAAATGTTTTTTTAGTTTTTTCGAATAACGCCGAGTCGAAGCTTTAAAAATTTAGAAAACGACCGCTTATAAAATAAGACCCCACTCGGAGAGCCAAAACTTAAAACACGTCTTTATGAAAATTAACTCTCAGCGCCCGTCAGGCACTTTAGTGCCTGATCGACTTCAAACGGTTTTTTCGACTCTTATACACATTGGGATCATCGTCGACCAATTAAACGCTGGAACTTTTTGCCAAAAATTTTTGTGCGTTTTTTTTGGAATTACAGTTCTAATTTTGGCAAAAAAATCGCAAATCAGTCTAAAACATATGTAAGGCTACTCTACAGAAAATTATGAGACTTTTTTCATTACGGTACTATAGTATAGTCGAAAAACGACCACGTGACCCTATAAATGACAAATAATATTTTGAAATCTGAAAAATATGAAGATGGAACTTATTTACACAAGCTCATAATCTGAAATTGCGTCTTGATAACGAAGACACAATTACGAGATCTTTTTATATATGAAATAAAATACGACAAAGATTTTTTTTAGTATTTGTTCATTATAAAACGCTGATTGTATTTGAACTGCATTTATAATCAAAGTAAAAACGTTACAAATGTTAACCCACCAATTTAGCTCACCTGGTCTACTGGGTATACAATGTCTTGGAGACAAGCAACGCATCCGTTTGGTGCGATGAATACTGATGAAAATCCATATGATATTGTTCTCGCTGATCAAGGAGGGAATGTCATAGAGGATCCGGCATTCACTGGGCTTGTGGTTTCAGGGCAAGTTGGACTCAATACTTTTCTGGATGGTGCAGTCGGATCAACTTATTTCTATCCTGTTGGCTTTTGGGAGGATAATTGGGTCGGGAACCAAGGAAACTGGGGTGGTGAAGGGAGGTTTACAAAATATTCATAATTTATTGCCGTTAAATTATTATCAGGTGCTACCTACTTCTCGAAAAATCTTTTTCGTTAAATTTTTTTTTTAGCTTTAACCCTTGAAACCACAAAAAAAAGTTCCGCGGAGGCACCAAATCCATTCAGAAGGCTCTACTTTGAGCGTTGTTTACTGAAAACTCTTATGAGATCAACCTTCAATCTTTCCTTAAGTATCAAGTTGAAAAGTTAAATTTAAAAAAAAATCGAATTCTGAAAATTTTATTTTTAATTCTAGGAAAACATATTAATACAACAAGTTCAATTAAACCACGTAATGCTACCTCTTGGTAGGCTCGAGTAAATGTTTGTTTATCTTAATAACTGCGCAGTGCTCCGTTCTAGTCAATGCTTTTGTCTGATTGAGTATATATCTGTTGGAAATCAAAAAAAATTATAAATGAGTTCAAAATATTCATGAAAAAATCACGTTTGAAAGGAAAAATTAGTAGTTTTCTCGATTTAATGAAAATATTTTATGATTATCACAGTATTAAGGCAAATATGGCATCTTTTATTTCACAATTGTTTTTCAAATTGCTGTCTAGCCACCAGAAGTAAAAAAAGGTTCAAAAAATACAGGCTGTATACAAGCCCGTTTATTAGCAGAATTATTAGCTTTCTTTTATTGATCCTTAATTTATTTCAAATTTAATTGATGATTTAAAATGAACCTCCAAAAAGGATTTCCTACCTGGACCACTGATTTCAATGATATAAATGCTGCTGGAGATGGAGCGAGATGGATAACACTTTCAGCATTTAGAGTCGATCAATGTGAAGAAGAAACGGATGACTGTGATGAAGCCCAAAATTTTGTCTGTAATCCAATAGTAAATGACTTCGAGTGCGTTTGTGATGAAGGTTACGAAGGAACTGACACATGTACCGACATCGATGAATGTATGGGAGATTTCAGTTGTCCTGCAGAAGCGACTTGCGAAGATACGGAAGGATCTTACACGTGCGACTGCGGTACCGGTAAGTTTATTTTGGACGGAAACTTTTCAATGTTAAGCTATGAGGCTAAAAATTGATAGCTCATTCATAAGAGCATCGTAATCCATCCTTTGCCGAAAGCATATGCACAGTTGCCTCGACTGCCAAAAATGCCTTTATAAATTCGAAAATGATGATTTTTGTGTCAAAGATTGCGTCAGAGCAAGGCGAAACCTAAGGAAATTGTGTTTTATATCGTGTTTCAAAGTTCAGCCAAAAATATTTTCTTTTTACAACGAACGCCGAAAACCTTAGGCTAATTTATTAGACTTTATCGGCTTGACTTGAATAACCAAAAATGCCATCGATTTTACACTTATTTTCATGATTAAGGATTTTTGTTCAATGAGCCTGCAGCATTGTGTGACGCAGAAACAACTACGACGATAGCAACAACAACAACTGCACCCCCAACAACAACTACAGCTCCAACGACAACTGCACCTCCAACAACAACTACAATACCAACAACCACCACATCTTTAACAACAACAGCACCCCCAACGACAACAACAATCCCCACAACAACGGCGCCTCCAACAACCACAGCACCTACAACAACCACTACATTACTAACAACCACTGCACCTCCAACAACAACAGCATCTCCAACGACCACTACAATCACAACAACAACAGCGCCTCCAACAACCACTACAACCTTAACAACAACTGCACCCCTAACAACAACAGCACCCTCAACAACAATCAAACCTTTAACTACAACAACAACAGCCCCCCCAACAACAACGACAACCGTAAAAACATCTTTGATTACGACAACACCTTCAACAACTACAACTTTGCTTGTTTGTGGACAAGGTTTCGAAAATGTTGGTGGCGAATGCATAGATATCGATGAATGTTTAGAAGACGATGCTTGTCCCGGGTCCACTTGTACCAATTTTGACGGAACTTTTTTGTGTGGTAAGCTTCTTTGTATTGATACAAATTTCAAGAATGTATTTGATAAACTTTTGTAAGGCAAAGTATAACAACGGTGAATTTTTTCTTAACCCCTGGAATCACAGAAAAAAAAGTTCCGCCAAGGCACCAGAGCCGATATATCGGCTCTACTATGAACGTGGTTTGCAGAAAGCTCAGGGCAGTTGGAGTTTCAATTTCTTTTGTATTAGGAAGTTGAAAAAATATATTTTTGCATCCAACATTTTTAATTCTAGAATTTTTATTTCTTGTTTGAGTTAACATAGTGGGAAAAGAAAGGTTCAGCATATCATGTGATACAAGCTCACAGTTGTCGTCGCAAATTTTATTCATTTTGGAATCCATGCGCAAGGTTTTGGACTACGTCAACGTTTCCTCTTATCAGATCTTCGTATCATAAATCTCAAGTAATTTATAAATTAGTCTTGAATTTGGATCAAATAATTGATTTATAAATCGATTTATTGTAAAAAATGGTTATTTTTCCTAATGAAAGCAGATAATTACACTTCTGGTATTATTTTTAAGGAGATATAGTTATCAAGTGACAGTGTAGACCATTTTTGATTGCTCAAATTAATTTATATAATAAATAAATTTTTTCATGGAATACTTAAATTGAAAATATTCCATGAAGTACTGTTGGGGAAGTAATAAAATGATAAGTAATAAAAATATCTGTCCCTAGATACCAATTTTTTTTACTGTTTTGCATGCACAAAACACTTTCCTAAAAACTGGATAATTTTACATTTATATTTGATGTCAAGTTTCGAAATATTTTTTTCGGAAGTAAAACTTCGGCGAAAAATCTCAAAAAATCAATTCTCCGTAAAACTTGAACCAAATATCCAAAATAAAAATGAGTATTTTTTTTTTTGGAATCGCCGCAAAATTCTCAATAATGTATTTTGAAGAAAAAATTCTGCGACATTTTTTTTGCCCTTTTCAGAAAGTTTTAGGTAGGTTTGAGCCGATATATGGATTACCCGCCCTCAGAGTACAAATCCTCAATATTTGAATGATACAAACAACGCAAGATATTAGCACCCAATCAAAACCCTTGATTGCNGTTCAACCAATCAAATGCTCAGATTTCGCATTTTTCAAATATTTAGGATTTGTACTCTGAGGGCGAGTGATCCATATCGGCTCTGTGATTCCAAGGGTTAAGGTTAATTTCTCAACATTTCTAAAAAGCGAAATGACGAATCGAACACAAAATGTGTTTTCATCGCCGAAATAACTACATAATTCGAGCTTTAAAAATCATTTTTTCACATTTGACCAATAGGTTCAAAGAAGTTTTAGTCTCGAAATTGTCAAACTGATTAGTAAATCAATTATTATATTTTTTAAAGTCATAAAAATATATGATTAATGATAAACGAAAATTTATAATATATTTAAGCATTTATGGTTGTTGATGGTACTTTTCCTCGTCTTGATGGAGGTTGTGGCAGCAGATTTGACGGAGCTCCTTGTGCCCTTAACCCACTTCCAGGACAAACTTAAAGTTTGAAATTTTGATAAGCCCTTAAAAATTTCATTCAAAATATCAAAAATCTATAACTAGTTTGTTGAATGTTTATAAAAATGATGTTCAAATGTTGTTGAAAATTTTTCTCAATTTCAAAAATATCAAACTTTTTTGAAGTACAGCAAAAGCATGCTGTAATCATGATCTCGGAGAGTGTGGAAGCGGTGAAGATTTTTGTAAATGTGATAGTTGTGTTGATCACAGCTGTATCAAAAACTTTGTTACGTCTGCAATAGAGCGCTTAGATGCTGAAGATTACGTAGAAACGGTTGAAGGTACGTCCATGTGTACGGTTGTGGTACGTCCAAAAAAATAACCTAAAATTTCGAGCGTCAAAAACTGTCCTAGATCTGAAATTTTCAAACTCATAGGACCTTTTTACAGGTGCTGATTTTTTGCTCGGGAGGCCTATCCATGTGAGGTTAACAATTTGGGCGTATTTATTTAAGTCTTGGATTTTTTTTCTACTATTTGCTATAAAAATTTTGATGGAGCAAAATGATATAAAATATTACAGCAGGGTCCGGCGGATAGGTGAAAATCCGGCTAATAGGTTGAAGGTTTTGAGCGAAAAAAACTTTTCCGGCGGATAGACGAAAGCGCAAAAGATAGGGTTTTTTTTTCAAAACTTCCTTAGGCAAAAAGATAGGCGTTTTCGAAAAAGCCAAAATATAGGCATATTGAGAATTTTTATGAATGACAAAACTATTCGATTAATCTGTCTCGTTTTATTTATTTATCTAGTACAGTTGATCAGCCTCAAAAAATTTGCACACAATTTTGTGTCAAAATAAATTCCAGCATGAGATGAGGAGACAGTCGAGATTTCCCTTCAAAAAATTTTCTCGAGGTTCAATTTTGGTTACAAGGATCCACAAAATATTATTAGGTATCAAGTAGTGGGATTTTAAACACGCTGCTAGAGATAGCAAGCATTTTAAAGTATAACTTAGGTTAGGAAAGGTATTCAGCGAAAAATTTTGTCGAATAATTTTTCAGAAAACATAAAATAAAGTACTAGAACGATCTTTCAATGTTCAGCAAAATTGGGCCATTTTTTTCACCCAATTTAGCTTTTGTTGTTTTGGGCCATTTTTCTTCTCCAGTCAATCGCTGTCTAGCCGACTGGAGAAAAAATGGCCAATAAAAAAAAACTCAGGCTGTGAAAATTGTATTTAATTATTTGGCCGAATAAAATCAATAAATGCATTCTAGAAGCTAATTCGAATTACTGCGTGAGTCAATAATCCCGAAAAGTAGTTTCTGAGGTTTCAAAACGTCACTTTTGCATTTATGATTAAAAATGGAGCAAAAAAATCAGCCTTAATTCTCACTCTGACTACCCTTTAACTAAATTATAAAATCTTGACCTTGTTTTTTATTGACCAATCAGAGCGTATCTTCCCAGCCGTCCGGTGGATAGGTGAAATCCGGCTAATAGGTGAATGTTTTTGAGCGAAAAAACTTTCACCTATCCGCGGACCCTGTTGAATACGGTATTAATATTTTATATCGTATTTTGCTCCATCAAAATTTTTAATAATTACCTTAAAACTTGTCAAAATTTATCATCGTGATACTTCTTCTGAAGTGTTAGAAAAAATGAAGATTCAAAAATATTTTTCTCCATTTAAAAATTATACATTTCTGCAAAAAATAGATTGTTCTAGCTTCTCTTTCCGCAGTTGTGTTGAACTTGAGAACTTAAAATATCACTGAAATAATATCTTGAAAATGAATAAATAATTTGAAACTAGTCGATAAAACAAAAAACTATGTCAAATTATATAGTATAATTTATAATTCAATTAATACTTGAATTATTACTCACTTAAATCGACCTTTAACAGTCACTTACCTATTTTGGTGTGTTATATTGCTGAAAATACCTGCATAATTTATGCAGCATAAATCAAGTTATTTTTTTTATATTTTCAAATAGTTCAAAATATTGAATACCTCCATAATGGATCCAATTTGTCAGAGTGAGAACCTACTATAGAATTAAGATGCTTGGTGGTCATAACTAAGGGTGACTGTATGGTTCGGTTCATTGTAGAAAATTCGTTGCAAAAAATAAGAGTTGATAAAATTATTTTTTTATGAAGAATAATTAATTGCTATCACGCCAATTTGATTATTTTTATTGTATTTTTAGGAACAACAATGAAAATTCTTGACCAAATGAAAGTTTGGGTCCACGAAAATATGGAGGAAAATCCAAAGGCTCAGAAATTAATGGAAAGAGCTGCCTGGCTGGAGAGTGAACTAACTGACTTTTTATTCTCCGCCAGATGCAGAAATTCAAGAGAGTTAATGCAGGTAAATGCTTAAATATCATGACTTGATTCCGTCAATTTTTTTTGTGATTTTCAAATCCTAAGAAAAGTTATAATTATAAAACTAAGCCGGTTCCTGCTGATATCACGAGTCAAGTAAACGCACTATCTGAGCCTGATAGATTCTGGGATGGGTATGACCCAGTTATCGATTTTTATCTTTCAAATTGTGGGGAAAAGAAAATTGACATTCTCAAGCACAAAATGGAAAAACTTAAAACGATGATGCAAAAAGCTTGCAATGGGTTTGACTGCAAGTCACTTTTCGAGGAAACATCGGCAAAATCTAGCACAATTTCTGCACTGGAACGATCGTCAAGTTATTTCAGTCACGCAGTCGACGTCATCAAAAGAAATATACAAACACTTTTTAGGCGTATGAAAGACGGAACATACCAATCGTTCAAAGTTTATTATTAAAATAAAATTTGAAAAAACAAACATTATTAGTACCTCAAAATATAGTATGCATAAATTCTCATTTGAAACAAAATTGTACAAATTTACTGTAAATAAAACTAGCATCATAAATTGCAGTCTTAGTTGTTGAACAATACAAATTCAGAAACTAACTCACGAGTGGCAAAAAGCTGTTTCAAACTGAAAAACTTTTCAGTTAAAATTATGAATTTGAAATGTTCGAAAATATAAAGCGAAATTAACCCTTATCTGAAAGGACAAAAAGTCGTGATTAAGCTACATGAATGCTTTCATGCAATAAAATGGCAAATTGCATTTTCAATCAGATAATTAATTTAATGTCAAAGAATAGATATCAACAATAAAGGGTACTTTCTGTGGTATTTTGTTTATTATCACTGTGTCAAAACACACAGCAGGACAGGTGCAGCAAAATTAACAAAAATTTCCGATAGGGAAACTGAATCTCAACCCCGAATTCAGACAGGAAGCCTGCCTCAAATATTGCTTAATTTTATACTGGCTTTTCGTCTTCATTCGAGCTAGAGATCGAAATAATATAGCGCATTTCAGAAACTTGACGTAAATAGCAACTTTATTAATATTTTTATATCTTAAAAATTTAAGCAATAAATTTTCACTTCAAGGACATCACAAAATAAACATTCATTCAAATAGGTAAAGTTCAATTTTAAATCAGTCGAAAGGCGGTTAACGTCTCATTTGCGATAAGAATTTGTAGTATTGCGGGTAGTTTTTCATAAACTTCTCTTTAATAAATCTTTTTTTGGGTTTTTTGTAAGAAATTCAGTATAATTATAAAGTCCCACATTTGAGTTGAAAACGCGAATGTTCGAATTTCGTTCCGGGATGTCGGCTCAAAAAATCTTCAAACTCATCTTGAGATCTTTACTCAGACTATCTGCGATGTCAACTTTTGCAACGGTTAAGGGGGTAGCATCGACTCGGCAGACTTGAGTCAATTTAAATTACGAAATAATAGCTGTTTTACGTTTTTGTGCTTTATTATCGTGCTAAACAAGAATAAATGTGCATCTATCTTATAAAAACAATTTTTGGTCCTATATTCAGGGAAAGATTTGATCCGAACTTGAATTTTGAATTCGTGAAATTTTCGAAAAAAATCAAACATTATTAAAATTTCCGCATTTTTCCAAATTTTTTTTTTATTTTTCTGAAATTTGTGAATAAAATAAGAAAAAACTCAGGACCGCTTTGACTTTTTCATGCCTGTCAACATATTTTCGACAGCCTTTGAAAATCATAAAATATTTAGTTTTCATCTGTCTGTCGAATTTTATTGAAATATTAGGAAGAATTCTCCGCATCATGTTCCAAGGAAGTTTCAATTTGTGGTTTTTTCAAAATTTGATAAAAAATCAGGTAGAATCAATTTAGTGATGTTATGTATCTCATTAAATATCCGTATGCGTCAACTTAATGAGGTTGGTCGGCGATTTTCATTTCTAAACTGATCGATAAATTTTAAACACTCGGCTGTACACTGATAAGTGCCATTTCCGGCACTAAATTTTTAAAAAAAAATTCATTGCTGGCAAAACAATTCCTAATAAATATGTGGGTGTAGAAGGCTGCCATATTTCTTTAGATAGTAATTTTTAATATCAAAACGCAATTGAAGGTCAATTGTATATCTAAAAAATCTGTTTTTTCTCCTACATTTGTTGCATTTTTGACGCATTTTTCATGGAAAACGAAAAACTGTTCAAATCAAAGGAAAGTTTTAATTATTCGGAACAGAAAAAAAGACTTTTTACCAAGAAAACTCGACAATGTCTGAAGTTTACTTTAATATCGTTCTTCCAAAAAATCTATGGACGGTTAAGTTGGAAATGGAGTTCCAAAGAAAGTGGTTTTAATATTTTACATAATTAGTTAGTTATGTTAAAGAAATTACAAAAATATAACGTTTTTAGAATGAGCACTGTTTATTGAAAATTGAAAACAAAAAATTTCGAAATTTTTTTTCATTATCGTCAAAAAATGTACCAATTGCCGGATTGATGCCACCCCTTAACCTTGCGGTACTCAAAAAAGTCAGAATTTGTTAATTTCAAATCGAGAAAAATAAAAACCAAGGGTTGGAGTGTGAAATAAAGAGTTTGTTTTTGGATGATGCGCCTTCTTCAACCTCTAACATATCGTAAAATTATACTTGCTGGCTTTAAGGGGGTATGCGACCTGATAAATAAAAGCCTTAGCAAGGTATAAACATGCTTCAAGTTGATACAGCGGGTGCAAATTAAGTTTACTAACGAAACCCGAATATCAAAAAAAATTCGAAATTTTGCATTTTTTTCTCCATTTTTTTCTAAGTACTTTTAAAAAAGAAGTTAAAATTCACGTTTGCTAAATTTGACCACTCAACTTCCAAAATCGTCATGACATAAGCCACTTGCTCATCGATGTTTCACTGGCTTTTTCTTTTGAGCACTACTTCGAAAAAATTGAAGCACTTTTTTTCGAATTATTTTGAAAAAATTGGACCCAAAAATACTATGTGTCGAGTTGTAGCTGTCATTCACAAACAAGCTTGTGAATCATGCTCTTACATAATGCCATCTTTATCCGCGGGTCACTTACAAACTTATTCCCTATTCTTTATAACAGGCAAATAGTTTTAAAGTGACCGGGATAATGAATGGATTATGTTTTGAGCAAGTAACTGATACAAATTTGAGGCCTATTTTGCAAACTATACCTCGGAGGAGATAGATTTTGAAGTCTGAAGATTGTGAAGAAATCGTCGGTTACTGTGGCGTTCAGATGTGTCAGCACCGCGATGCAAAAAAAATAGCTTGTGATCTAAAGTTTGACATCACTACCGTATACGTATCTGAAAATTTGAGCTCAATTTTGATATATCCGTCTGGGTGGAGATAGATTGCAGTTGGAAAATATCACCGCTTTGTTACGAAATAGGCTACCTATTGGTGTATGGTCCAGAAATAATTTTGAGTATTTTTTCGCAGATTAAGGATAGATCTAAGAATTAGCATTTCCGGTTTTTCGCTAGTGAACTGTTAGTTTTTCATATATTAACCAGAACAATGTCAATAAGAGGTCGCATACCCGCCTGAAAACTTTTGACGTCAGAGACACGAAATACGCGCCGTTCAATGACGATAATGTGGTTGTTTGAACAAATCTAAAACAGTCCTAGACGTACTGTCTGACGGTCAAAAGTTCCACGAGGCCAGCCAGTATAATTTCAGGGATATAGTACAGGGAGAGGCCCCGAAAAAAACCTACGCAATTTTACAATTTTCAGCTAATTTTCTGCCTGTGCCCATATCCCCTATTAACACTTTTGTAAATATCCTGGCCCTTCTACTTAAAAATACACTACGTTTCCTAATCAGGGCCGGGATATTTACAAAAGTGTGAATAAGGGATATCGCCGAAATTGTCTGGGCGTTTGAGGTTTCTTTTATAATTTGATTCAAGTGCTTTATGAATGACGTCATATTTCAAGATGAAATTTCTCAAATTTACTTTTTTTGAGTTTTGATTTCGTTTTGTTGAGTTTGTAATTCTGAACATTTTGGCGTTTCACTTCATTTGAACGTACATTTACGTGTATTGTAAAACTCCTTAAAAAATTGAAAAACTCTTCAAATTATGACGTCATTTCGAACGCCTACGCGTTTTTTTTTTGAACAGTAAAAAATATTTTTGTCCCCATATCGCCGAAAGTGCTCATTATCGCCAAATTTTTTTCTGAAAAACTTTCGGCGATATTGGGTTTCCCCCTGTATAACTCTTAAAATTGCATTCCCAGTGGGAATTTCCCACCTAATGATAATTTGTACTACTCAAATAAAACCGAATATTCAGGCACAAAGTTTTGTATCTTGATACAAAATGCACATTGTAAAAGCCTTCCAAACCGAATGCCTTTTCTCCTCATACTTTGGTTCGTAACTTCGTTTATAAATGATTTCTGATTCTGGTTCACCAGTATGGGTTTCGGCATCGTCAAACCAAGATTCAGGCAAGTTGTTGAACCCACGCAGTTGTATTTTTGGAATAAAATATGAATATGGCAGATTATAACAGGCCATTCCAGAAAGCCATAATAGCAAAACAAAACTTCGCATTTTCAAATCAGAGCCTAAAGTTTTCTTACTAAAACAAAGGTCGCATTATTAGCTACTTATTTAAATTGTCAGGTATACTGTATTATACAGTATTATACAGTATACCTGACAATTTGAATAATTAGCTAATAATGCGACCGTATACAGTACCTGTCGTTATGAAACTCCCATTAGTAAATAAGTCAGATTGTTTACTTTTCGGCTTTTGCAGAAGACTCATCCGATTAAGTTCTCAGATTGCTCAAAATTAACTTCTGAGGAGAATTACAATTAAGAAAAAATGCTTGATTTTTCTTATTAATTTGTGTTGTGATTTAAGGTATCTGATAACTCAATCGGATGAGTCGATTCCATAACCCGAAATTTAAACAGTGTACGCGACACCCTAAAAACTTCTGAGCCGATTCTGAAAGAAAACTTGGTTGAGAACAACGATATGTCATTTAAAAAAATCAAAAAACATTGATTGTGGATGATCGCATTTAAAATTACGGGTGATAATCTTCACAAACAGGGGAGGAGAAATATCGCCGAAAGTTTTTTGTCAAAAAATTTCGGTGATATTGGCAAATTAGGCGATATGGATTACCGGACCTCAGCGTACAAATCCTAAATATTTGAAAAATGCGAAATCTGAGCATTTGATTGGTTGAT
>SCLH01000376.1:22408-41869 GCA_004367855.1 Oikopleura vanhoeffeni | reverse complement strand
TAACACTCATTTTAATTGTGAAAAAAAATTTTGCGAAAACGTTGCAAAGAACAACGTCAGCAATCGAGTGTCAGAATTCGCGACTTGGATTTTTTGGTTGATTTAAAAACATTTCGAAATATAATTGAAAATAGTAATATTTCAGCATTTTCATGATCATTTGAACTTACGTTTACATTTTTACATTAAATTTCAGTGTAGAACGGGTACTTATTTTAAACGTCGCGACATTACCTCAGATGACTTTTTGAAGTTATTAAACAAAAATGATGGTCCAGCGCCAAGACTTTTGACCGAATTTACGTACCCAAAATTCTTGCTTTTTACTTTTGAATAAGAATAAACGCCAACCATTGCAGTTTGAAACAATATTTTGCAGAGCACTTTTTCGTTATAAAGCAGTATTTTATCTATTTCCGTAAATAATTTCATGTTCAAATTGAATAACATGTTGTCTAATCTACAGTCCGGAATTAAAAATTAACGTCAAAAAAAATGACAAATAGACAAATTAAAAATAATTTATTATCAACATATCGAAAAAGATGCTCTTGGCGCCATTATCGCAAGTTTGGTTAACATGTGCGATCAGAAAAAAATAAATACGTAATATTGAGTATAAGTGCCCTAACTCAAGGTTTGAACTTCAAACTTTAAAGTCTTATTTTGTTGACGGTGAGGAAGGAGGGACTAACTACGCTAGCCCTGTGTTACATGATTAAAGTGTTATTTTTCGGTAACCAATAGACTATTGGCAATATTCAAACCAACTTTCAAAAACGGGCAACGGACATCTTTTTTCGATATATTCCTTTATCACGCTTTTGTTACTTTCTCGTCCCTGATAAGCAAACGTATTGTGTTTTGAAGTAGAAGGGACGAGAAAGTAACAAAAGTGTGATAAAGGGATATGCGGCATATCTAATTAAGGGGGTCGGTGCATTTTGACAGATACGGATATTGGCTCGTGATGAAAAACTTTTGACTGGGTTTATATATTTATCTCAATATACCATCAAAGAAATGTTTGATAATCCAGGTAACTTTTGTATTTACAAGATTTTTGAATAATTGTTTTTTAAGAAAATTTTGAGTTTGATTTAAACTTTTCAAATTCGACAAATTTTTGAAAAAAGTTTCGAACAATTATAAAAAGTGGCCTAATTTTATTAATGTATATTTTCTTATATTTTTCAAATAACGAAAAACTCTCAAAATGGCCACTTTAAAATTTTTGGCTTGTGGTGACAATATTTTATTGTAATGCTAATTTGATAAAATTACATTGAACTTTTATTTGGGATTTTTGGTCGACAACTATTTGGAAATTAATTTGAAAAATTTTCCTCATTTCTTGCTCAAAATTTTTTAAACTAATTTTTTTGGGGAATCCTTAGCTGAAAATATTGGAATGGCTACTTTTCACTATTTAAAATATGTCTTTTGTTTTGTTCTTTTCTTGTGGAATACTCTGATATCAAACTTATTTAAAACGAAATCAACAGGAATCGGCAGAAATACTCCAAGGCCGTCATCATCCGGAATTAAAAAAAAATTATTACACTCAAACTTGCCGAAATGATAAGCCGACCCATCCAACGTTTTGAATTTATTTTATTTAACTCATGCAGAGAAATATTTCTTTCGATGTGGTAAAATTTCGGTTTTTCCGTCTTTTTTCACAAATTTAAATTTTCGATCTTGACGTAGAAATTGCATAAAATAAAATTAAATAAATCCGAGTCGGTGGTCGACACCGTATTTAAGGGCTTCTAAGTAACAAATAAAAAATGATAAACTTTACTGTTATTTAGACACCATGGAAGCAAACGCGCGTTTTTTGAGTGTTTTTTCAAAAGACTTTTTATTTGTATTCGAAAATTTTGAAGTGGCAAAAAGTTTCCCATCAAGACAAAAAAAATTGAAAAACTGCAAATCTGTCAAAATGCACCGAATTATGCCTTTATCGAATTAATTGTGATGTATGATCATTTATTGACCTATAAATCACTTTCGACCCTAAATCACTATAACCTCGTTAAAGGGATATAAGTAACGAAAATTGCCTTTTTTTTAGGTGTTTCAAACGTTATTTATATTTCCGTTTGATACATTTCGTAATTTTTTGTTTTTGGGTTACGAACTCGAAAAATTCTCACCCGGAAAACTATCTACTCATTTTCTGTTCTTCATTTTTTTCCAATAAATAACGAAATCATCGAAATATTAAAAAGTACAAAAATGCTCAAAAGTTTGTATTTTTGAGCTTTTCTTTCTAGGGTTGACCCTTGCCGATTTTGGTCCTAGATTTTTTTGTGAATTGGTGGATACTTTACGCATAAGCTGTCGTTATACTCTGAACATGTTATCAAGTTATTAAACTTATGAGCGTTCATTAGGCTGTTCGCGGATAAATAGACTTCCAAATTTAAATTTGAAAGTAGTCTAATTTGGTCTTTTTGGCCCGAAATTAATGAAGATTTCTTCACAGAGCTCAAAATTACTGCCAAGAGTAGAGCTACCATAATTTTCATAAAAAAGACTCGGACCGATTATTAAGGTATCAATAACAATAATATTATATAAAGAATATCTTTATTGATATCTTAAATAAGAACTTTAATTCGATAATTGAATGAAATCGAGTTTCGATGAATAAGCTTGAAGTATTGTTTCAGCGTTCTGACTAAAATAAAATTAAGTTAGGATTTAATCGGCATTTTTTATATCGAGAACCCGAGTTTGATCGTAAAAAATTTCTTACAACGTGTTTTCAACCCATGTTAACATTTTGTTGCATCCCGTGTAAGCCATCCCAATTTTTTCATTGCACGTGATGAAAAACCGTAAGGTCTGTCTGTAAAAATAATCATTTTTCAAAAAACGTTTATAATTTCCAAATTCTATTCTGAGAAATCTCTTACTTATAGATTTTAGACTTTAACGGTTTTCTATAAAGTGCAATTAAGAACCCGGAATGGCCTACACGGGATGTAGAAAAATGTTAACATGGATTAAAAACACGTTATAAAGACAGATTAGGCGTTATAAGTTTATATAAATATTTTAACTTGCATATCACGTGTTATCGCTTGTTTGTGGTTTTTTAATGTCAATTTTTTGTTAGAAAAGTGCGTTCACTGAGTTAACGCACACTGCATACGTGAAACCCCTGCGTTTTTAAATGAAAACATAAATAATCATAAAAATAAAAAGTTAAAGTATTTCTCCTTTAATTTCATTGTCTTTTATGGATCAACGGCCCTCAGAGTACAAAATCCTAACTATTTGAATGATACAAACAACGCAAGATATTAACACCAATCAAAACCGTTGAATAAGAAATAAACCGATTCATGGTCAGATTAGGACATGATCAACCAATCAAATGCTCAGATTCTCGATTTCAAATAGTTAGGATTTTACTCTGAGGGCGGTTGATCCATAACCTTTATCATAACGTTAGTCCATTTTAAAAATGAATGATCTGTATAGCGCGGTTCGAATCCAACTGATGTGTTTCAGTGAATGTCTTAGAGTGATTGCTTGAGTGATTACACACCGATCAACTTTGGCGGTCCCAATAACAGCCCTCGCATATACCATACTCCAGACAATCACTAAGACAACATTAGTGGGATTCGAACAAGCGCTATAGAAATCCATTAATTTTTAAGATGGACTTAGGTTGGGAAAAGGATATTTTTTGTGGCAGGCTCCAAAGCAGCAATATCAATAATCTTTTAAAGCTAGTTTTTCGCAAAAATTTTCTTTAGACGGAAATTAACACAAAAAATTAAAAAAAAAAAACGGAAATTGAACGCAAGAAAAATTGTCCGTCAAAAGAAAATTTATGAGAAACTGGCCATAATGAATTGTTGATACTGATGCTCTGAAGCCTGAAACAAAAAATATGAACATAGAAGGAGGAGATACTCATTTTGTTTTTTTGGGGAGGCTAATTGAAGGTACCTGTGTGAGCTTAGGTTGGATTGTATAAGATGAAAATTAAATTCACTCAATTTTCTATTCGTTTTCCTTCAAATTTCTTATTCTATTTATTGGAGCAAAAGGCTCAATCAAATTCCAGAATATAATATCTGATTTGTTACACCAGTTAGCACCACGTTAGGAAACGAAATTAAGGCAGCATAATAAGGGCTACAAAAATGTCAGATAAAATAATAAAGCTTCTTATCAAGGAACACTGCCAAAAAATAAGTCGGAATTCATGCACCGAATAATTTGGCATTATTAAGGGGATAGTGTAGCTACTAGTATGTAAAATACAGTGGATCCTAGATAACGCCTCGGAAAATCAGTGGTATTTGTCTTGCTTGACTTGACATTATGTTATTCACAAAACATTTTTTGTTTGCTTGGGTTTACTGTTTGGCCCAAATTTTCGTTTTAAGGAGGTATGCGACTCTGATTTAATAGAAGCCTAAGAGGCATTAAAAATGCTTCGAATTGATACGAGGTGATAATTAAGTTGACTACGAACCCAATCAAGTGTACTACGCTTAAGGTGGGTACTCAACAGTTTTTTAATTCAGGCTAGGGACATAATAACTGCACCAAATAGCCTCAAGAAGGCCATAAAATGCATTTCTGCTCTTATCATAAAAAAAATTCGAGATTTTTCTTAAAATTTTCGAGTTTTTTCAGATTTTTCTCAGTATTTTTTTGAGGACAAAAAACCTCAATTTTAATGAAAAATTCTCAAAATACGTAAAAGGGAGTAGCACCCTTTTTCTTCAGTTTTGGAAATTTCAACCTGACGTAAGCAGATTTTTTATTCAGTAAATCATGAGCTTTCATTTGATGGTACTTTCAACTCAATACGATGAAATTTTTTTCCAGAAATCATGAAAATTCACTTCCGACTGAACTAATCTGCAATTTTCTATTAATAGGAGCGATGATCAAACAAAAGTTTTGCACTAGAAATTGGGAAGACATGTTTCTCCAAATAATATCAAATTTAAAAAAAGGTACCGAGTCGTTTTTGAGAAAATTGAGCTACAAATTCTAAAATATCATAAAATTACGGTTTATCATAATTCTAGAACAAGTACAATCGAAATTTTCGCAAAATATTTTGGGTGACTGTCGACGTAGTAGAAATCGTTATTCTTACAAAATTTTATCAATTTCTATGCGGCCCTTTCCGAGATAAAAGACATTGAAGTTAAAATCAGTGTTCTAGAACTCCACTCCCACTTGGTGCTGTGGGCTAAAAAATTTTTTTACTTATGGTCAGGACTCCCGACTTGGGAGCAGAAGGATAGATCTTCATTTCAGGGTTTTCAGAATTTCTATGACTTCTTTCGTTTTCTTCTGAGCCCTGATCGAAAATTTCAAAAACCGTTGAGTACCCCCTTAAAGTATTTATTAAAAAATAAAGTTAAAAAATAACGTTTGTTCAAATTTGACCACTAAAACTTCAAAATATTGTCTTGACGTTAGCCAAATTTCTCATCAGTGTTTTCCTGGTTTTCTTTTGAGCCTATTTTTGAAGAAATCGAAGCAGTTTATTTTTCGGAAATTATTTCGAAAATGACCAAAAAAATCATATTTCGAGTTATAGCTGTAAATTTCAAAAAAGCTTGCCTTTATCCCTTACATATGTTCTGAAGAATACTTTATAAAAATTTGAGCCATTTTGCAAGTATATATTCTCGAAGGAGATAGTTTTTAAATCTGAAATTGTAAAAAATCGTCGGTTATTTGGCGTTCTGGAATTGTACAGTCGCCGGATCAAAAAAGCTCGCCTCAAAAGATTGACATACTACCGTTACGTGATCTGTGAAAAATTGAGCTCAATTTTATATACCGTCTGGGAGGAGATAGATTTTGCAGTTTTGAAAGAGTCTTCATGTAAACATATTGTGACTATTGGTGTTGATGTCAAAAACCATATGTGATCTACTATTTTGTAAGATTAGGGTTAATTCTACAAATTAGTATTTTTGGTTTCTCGCATGAGCTCTTAGTTTTTAGTATATTTCATCGAGAAAATGTCAAATCAGAAACGCATACCCCCTTAAGCGCCCACGCTAAATTTGGCCGAAATTCACGGTGGGTATCATAGACAAGGGGCATATGGCTGGCCCAATATTTTCGAATTTGTGAAGATCGCCGAAAATGCGTGGGCCTTTAAGGTTTTTATTTAAAATCACTGTGAGTGCGTCATAAATGACGTCATATTTCCAGATTGAATTTCCAAACTCGTTTCTTTTGAATTTTCATTTAATTACGTTTGGTGGAGTAAATAATTCTTCACATTTTCGTTTTTACTTCATTTGAACCAATTGTAAAACTCTTTATAAAATTTAAGTACTTTCCGAATGATGACGTCATTTCGAACGTCAACGCGTTTTCAATTTTTGTACAAATTGTTTTTTTCCGATGCTGCCGAAAGTGCCAATATCGCCAAAAGTGCCCAATATCCCAGAATTTTTTAGGAAATTTTTTTGGCGATATCCCTTTAACACCTTTCTGTTAATCTATGATGTGCGGGCTGAAAAACGGCCTCATGAGTGGCTAAGAGTGGTCTAAGGAGTTTCAGGATTGGCTCCCTCAGCCCGCACATCATAGATTAACAGAAAGGTTTTAAAAGAATATTGGGCCTCCCAGGGAGCCCTTCCCTGTATATCAGTTAACATATAAATATAAGTCAAACATGAGCCGAGAATGTGTTAACTCTAGGTTTCGTAAATATAGGACCTAAGGGAGTTGCATAAGTCCAGCAGATTGGTTGATTTTTTCAGAGCAATATATGAAAGAAAAAAATGGAAATTTATTTTTTTACTTTTTATCTCAATAAGTGTTCATTCTTACAAACGTTTACATTTTTATTTCTAAACATAATTAACTATATTTAATATAATAACTTTAGTTAAAAATACAAAAAACTTTTCACTGTGCATCAATTCTAACTTAACCCGACTAAGAGAATTTTTTTAAAGACGATATTAATAAACTTAAGACATTGTTGGGTGTACTCCGCTGATTAGTTTCCTGATTACTCTGCACAGTCGAAAATTTCTTAAATATCAAAGTTTTTTTCCATGAAAAAGGGTAACAATTGGCAAAAGTTAAGATAAACAGCTTTTTTTGAGATAAAAATTGACCTTAAATTGCGTTTTGATATTAAAAAATGTCCTGACTATTACACAAAATGGCGCCTTTTACACCCATCATTTTATTGGGAATTTTTCACAACCATTAAATTTTTAAAGATTCAGTGCCGAATGGCATTTATCGAGTGCACAGTGAAGTGCAGGCTTCCAAAAGGGATAGGGATAGAAGGGATAAACCGAGGGGGATAGGGATAGAAAATTCCGAGCCATAGAGAAAAAGGCAAGAAAAGTCCTATCCCCCTTTTATCCACATCCCCCTTTTAATCCCGTTTCTATCCCTTTTTCCGTCCCGAAAATACCGCCATCGAAAATACCGCCAATTTTTTTTGAGATTATTATGACCCCAAAAATACCACCCAAGTAATATATTAATGAATAAACACAATTTTAACCTCACTTCCGGTTAAACCGGAAGTGATGAGTCATCGAAAATACCGCCAATTTTTTATCAGATTATTTTACTCTTAAATATACCCCCAAGTAATATATAAATAAATTGACACAATTTTGACCTCACTTCCGGTTACACCGGAAGTGATGAGTCATCGAAAATACCGTGAAAATTTTTTGACAATATTCTACCTTCAATATACCACCACGTTATTCCGTCTGCATGCTAAAATTTTATTCGTATTTACAAAAACGGGATAAAAAGGGATAAGGCTATCCCCGGACCCGGATAAAAGGGGATAATCTATCCCTCCATCCCTTTTTTTTGGGGGATAAAAACGAGATAGGGATGGAAAAATCGGCGGGGATGCATCCCGGAAGCCTGGTCAAGTGTTAAAAATTCATCAACAGTTTCAAAATGATGAACGCGCGACCTACCGATTAGTTGACATACGCCAATTAAATAGATACCAGAAAATTAAATATATGATTCTGCCTGATTTTCAATGGAGAGTTTAAAAAACCACCAATAAAAAATTTTGGACTTGATTTTGGGAAAATTTTTCATAATTTTTCTAAAAAAGTCAATAAAAAATGAAAAATAAAAGTTTTATGATTTTCGAACAGCGATCAGAAAATATGTTGGAATCCATGAAAAAAGTTAAAGTGACGTTATTTTTGTTTTTTACCCACAAATTTCAGTTATTAAAACAAAAAAAATTTTGGACAAAAATGCGGAAAATTTTCATAATGCTTCGATTTTTTTTCAAATTTTTACGATATCTAAGATGAAAACCTGATTTCAAATCTTTCCTAAAATGGATAAAAATAGTTTTATGAAGCTGAAACATATTTAAATCGGTTCAGCTAACTATAATAAGCATGAAAAACTCTATTGACTTACTATTTTCGTAAGTTATATTGACTCATGGATGCCGGGTGTATTCCACCCTCTTAAAGTCTTTATTCAAGCTGTTTGTTAACTAAATAATTTTTGATTTATTCGGGTCAAATTCAAGACACTTAACTTGGCTTTTAATTAAATGGTTTGCAATTATTCAAAATCAAAATTTGCCATCAACATTGCATTAGCGATTCCACAAACGTGTTATAATAACATTTATATTTTAACTTGGTTCTACAAACGTGATTTTTTAACTTTGTTTCTCTTATATTCCTAAAAATCGTCAAACTTAATTTCCGTTTCTACTTTTATTTTTGATTTGATTAAAGACAAAAACAAAACATATATTGGCTAAACTAACAGAAATAAGTAAAATAAATGGCTCCTCTGCCGATCCCGGCTGTGGTTACAAGACAGGAGAACATTGACAAACAGATGGATATTCTAGTTCCTATACTTGCAGGTTAGTTTCAGATGAACTATTTCAATAAAACTTCTACATTGTATATATAGGGGGGCTATCAATAACGGGGCCTTCTGGTCGTTTTTGCCACTTTTTCAGCAAACATTTTTATATAATTATGCTTTTGAAAACGACTTATCCGATTGAGTTCTAAGAAAGCTCAAACTAAGCACAAATATGAAAGAAAATGAAAAAAATTCGAATCAGACCAATTTTTTTAACATAAACTGATAATTAGAAAATTTTAGTAATCTCAGAAAAAACCTAATAGAATTGTCCGATTCTGATGAGGTCGGTTTCAAAAGCCGAATTATATAAAAATTTGACAATTTAAGGATTTTTAGCTGAAATACTTCCAGTGCCCATATTGCCGAATACGCCAATATCGCCGAAAATTTGGCCTGTCTGAAGGAATTTGTGACCAAAATATAAAAAGGTTAACTATAAATGTAATTTATAGACCACAGACTGCGCCGAGTAGACCCAAATAGACGGTCACATCGGGAAATGGGCATTCGCGGACAGCTGGAATTTGCCGCGTTTAAGTAAATATTGAGGGACAGGCCCGTGAGAGCTAAAGAGGCAGTTTTAACTGAGCTTTACACTAAGGGAAGGATTAACACTCTTTTGATAGCTCAAACATGAGTTTTTGTTGAATCTTTTTTTCATTTTTCAGATACAACGTAGAATTTATTGTGATATTTATAACGTTTTTTTTTATATAGACTTCTACGGTTGCAAACTAACTGATACTAAAATCCCGGGGCTGACACAGTATTAAACAAAATGCTTTCATGGGTTGAAAAGAACTCATAAATTTTCTGTAATTATTATGGTCTTTCAAATTTCAAAATGAGTGCAAGTTAAAAAAAAAATCTCGAAAAATTTTAATAATATTTCCAGAATAATCACAGAAGTTCTGCTCTAACGCAACTGAATGTTTACCAAAATCTTTATCAATAAAGTTTTATAATTATCGAAGAACCTCGTAGTTGTCCTCCAGTGAGGTCGTAGTCACATGTCAAAATTAAATTTTAGTTGGAAAAAAAATTAAATTTTTATTAAAAAAATTTAATTTTAACATTTTATCTGACGCAGAATTCAATGCAGTTACAGAAGATATACTTGTGATATTTCTGTGATGTGAATTAAGCCTCAAAACTCGAAATCAAACTGCAAACAAAAAATCCTCTTTTCTAGAATCGTACTTTCGAGGGTAGTAAGGACTCGAAAAATACCATTTATCGAGTTCGAATACAAAAAATATAAAGTTTTGAATGTTCTAGGAAAAATAAGCTCCTTACACAATTTTGTCCAGATTTGCGTTGACCACCCCCTTAAGGGAGTGGCGCAAATTTGAACCTCTCCGAGGCCATTTTCGCCAAATAGCAAAGGTGATATTCCAAAAACATTTGTAACAACCAACTTTCGCGGTAATTTGAAATTTAACAGTAATCTGATACAATCTTACCTACGCCGACACCTTCGCTTTTACAAAGCTTCTTAAAAAGACAGGCAGTTCGTACCTACTCCTTCAATTTCCATCATTTTCATTAGTTTTTTGTGTCAGGCTCCGGGGAAGTTTAACAAATAATGCAAAACTGCTTTTGTTTTAAAGTTTGGCTTTCGGCGGACAAAAACGCAAAAAAACCAAAAATTTTGAAATGGTCAGTTTGGGAGGCTCAGGCAAAAGCTATCTCCACCACCAGTTTGAGAGATACAGTCTTGACTCATACTGCATCTGAAAGCACAAGACTTGTTTGACAATGAACTAAAAAGTTTTTCTTGAAATTTTGCTTCGGCGTCTCTTGGGGGCCATGTCAACTTTTCATATTTAGCAAAATTGTTTAAAATGGTCAGTTTGGGAGGCTCAGGCAGAAGCTACTACTCCACCAGTTAAAGAGATACAGTTTCGACTCATACTGCATCTGAAAGCACAAGACTTGTTTGACGAAAAACTAGAGAGTTTTTTTGAAATTTTGATTCGGCGTCTCTTGGGGCCATGTCAAATTTTCATTTTGAGCTTAAATTTTTGACAAAATTTAGAAACCAGAAAAAATGCTTCAAAATAATTTCTTCCGTAAAAACAAACACTTTAAAGAATTTTAGTGCAATTTTTAACCCGGTAGCGTCAAAAAAAATTAGCGCACTTTAAATTTAAATCATAAATAAAAAAATAATTTTAGTTTCGTTTTTTAGCTTTTTTGGCCGCCGAAAGCAAACTTTTAAAACAAATTTTAAAACAAAAATTTTGCATTATTTGTTAGGTTTCTCCGAAGGTTTCTCACAAAAAAATAATAAAAAATGATGAAAATTGAAGGAGTAGGCACGAACTGCGTGTCTTTTTAAGAAGCTTTTTAAAAACGTAGGTGTCGGCGTAGGCGGGATTGTATTAGATAATTGTTTAATTTTAAATTACCGCGAAGGTTGATTCTGTTAGTTAACCCACTCCCTTAAGGTGTCTAAATTAGGGTGAATTCTTTTTATCAGTGAGAAACCGTTAACACCGACTCATCCACCGTTAAAAATGTATTAAGTTTCCTTTTATACGATTTCTACGTCAAAATCGAAAATTTAGAATTTTGAAAAAAGACGAAAATAAAAATAGAAATTTTGGCACATTTAAAGAAATATTTTTTTTCATGAGTTGAGTGAAATAAATTTTAAACGGTAGATGGGTCGGCTTACCAATTTGGCAATTTTTTCAATTCTGGATCAATAAGGGCTCTAATGGATTTTTCGGAAACCGTAGTTTCGTTTCAAAAAGTATGATTCAGAGTATAAACAAGAGCGATGAAACAAAACGAGGACACATTTGAAAAATAAAAGGTGGCATTCGCAATATATTTAGCCGGTGTTTCCAAAAAAATTAGTTTGACAAATTTTAAACAAAAAATGAGGTAAATTTTCGAAATATTCCTTAATAGTTCCGACCAAAAATCCCAAAAAATGTCATTTGATCTTTCAAATAGCATATTAAAAATATGTGGTCATCTACGCGAAAAGTTACAGTGACCATTTTGAAAGGTGTTTTTCGTTCATTTGAAACAAATAATGAAGAGAAAATTTAAGAAGGCAATTTTTTATAATGTTCGGAACTCTTTTCAAAAATTTATTATTATATGTCGAATTCGAAAAGTTTGATTCGAACTTAAAATTTTCTCAAAAAAGCAATAATTCGAAAATTCAGTAATCAAAAAAGTTGCCTGGATTATAAAAAATTACTTTGATGGTATATTGAGAAGAATATATAAACTCAGGAAAAAGTTTTTCATCAAGGTCCTATTTCCGTATCTGTCAAAATGCACCGAGGCCTTTAATCAGCCATAAAAAAGAAATTTATAGAATTCGCAAAATTTTCATTTTTCATCGATTTTAATTTTGACCAAAATAGCTTGGAATTATCTAGAAATAAATTAATACTATTGTATATCCCCTGTTCACACTAATGGTAATCTAGGCAGCTCAATAGGCAATTATACACTTTGATCACCTATTGAGCTGCTTAGATTTTCATAAGTGTGCACAAGAGATATACGATCAGCGGTTTGACCAATCAGCGATTTCGAAAATTTTCAAAAGTTTTTAGTCTGAAACGCATTTTCACCACATTAGTAAAAAACCAGAAACTTTTATCCAAATCGGAGCAAGTTTACGGGTCGTTTATTATTCAAAAATTTTGAACACAGAATTTATTGTAACGTACAACTCATAAAGTTTACATACGCCCCGTTTTTTTTATAGTTTATATCAAGAATTGATTCATCTTCTAATCTTAATCCTTATCTATATTCTTCCTAGTCGCACACAATTTTTTGACTTCGACAACTTTGTAATAGAGTCAAGACCTTGAAGTGGGCTCCAAAAAGTTATCACCTTTTGGGGGGGGGTTAACTGAAACATACATAACAGAAGGCGAAAAAATATAAGAATTTGTTTTTAAAATACTCGGTTAAAGCTAGCAATTTTTTATCTTCAAAAATTCTGAGATAATATACTCAACAGACATATTTATATACTGAGAAAATTTCAAAAATTCGAAATAAAGAATTTTCAATGTTTTGTGTGGTCAGAGAAAAGTTTTCATGGAAAGTTAGGGATGAGTTATTTTTGAACATTTTAAAATACTGCAAAATGTCTTTATATGTCCTTAAAAATTGCAAAATGTCTTTATATGTCCTTTAAGAATTCTGATTTTGAAAGAAATTTTAATTTCAAAATTTAATTTACAATTAACTTATAGCATTTTCAATAATCGAATTAAATTTTATTACATTTCAAACATAAAATTGAAATATGAATTTCATTTTGATAACACCTGATGAAAATTCGTTGAGTTAACAGTTTTCTATTCATATTTTTAATTTTTTAGTGAAATTTTTTATTTTCTTATTTAATTTCACATCTTCGAAATCGATCAAAAATTTTTGAATGAAATTTAGACTGCTTTAGCTTATATAAATAAAAAAATTAGATCAAATTTTTTAATTTCTTCGCAAAAATTACAATTTTTGCATAATATGTACATTTTTCTCATAAAAATATTTTGAAAGCTGTTTAATTTGAAAAATTCATACAATTTACATGCATAGAGGCTTTATTTTCAAGCAAATTAAATTGTGTTGGTGAATTACCAATGTTTCTTTTTCTTGTTTCATAGTTTATTTGTTTTGTTTGTTAATAGCAGTAAATTATGTTTTACAAAAAAAAAGTTTTTTATTTTTAACGAGGAGAAAAATTTAAATTTTAAATTTTAATGGTTCATAGAAGGGTACAGATGTAAAAAAAAATATATTTATAAATTATTTCTTTATTTTAAAGGTTAAAAGTTAATCGTGATTTGGATAAACTTTGTCAACTACAAAAGATCTCCAGAAGGAGGACAGGTACAGAAGATGCACTTATTTTTTTTACTTCCAGTTTAAGAAATACTTCCAGTTTAAAAAAACAAATTAAGGGGGTAGCGGTCGCACTCTTTTTAGGGTACTTTGGCTGTTAAAATAGCACGTCATTGCTAGGAAACACTCAGAAAGCATGAACTTATTATAAAAAACAAAAAAAAACTCGAAAAAAAAGTTCGAAATTTTCATTTTTTGAAAATTTTTCTGAGTGATTTTTTTTGGAAAACATTGAAACCCAATTGTTGACCAGAAAAACTCAAAATATCGAAAATACGACGACTTTCATTTTCCAAGATTTCACTTCTGGTTTACTTAAATGCGATTTTCTAGAATTCAACAAAACATTTCAAAATTCGGCTTCAACAAAATAACAAAAACATATTCCTCCGTCTTTTCCCAAAGGAATACTGCATTCTGAAATGTAACCTATGAGGAGTAGTACGTTGAAGAGCGAAAATCTTGAAATTGGGCGGTTTTTCGCAGTTCCAGAAAAAACAAAATAAAAATTCAAAATTCCGCTTCATCAAATAACAACCATAACTGTTTCCGTGGTGGATGCCAAGTTTGAGTGAGATCGTATGCAAGCTCTAGGAGGAATAGTTATTTGAAAGTCGGTTAGGTGCTCTAGAACTCGCCGCATGGTGGTCACCAGGGTCGACCAAAAATTATTCTGATAAATTATTTTAGTAGATCAAGGATATATCTACCTTATTACTATTCTCAAAAGTTTCCAAGCAGTTTTGTATTCTGGTAAATTGGAGTTCAAAAGTACATTTATGCGACCGCTACCCCCTTAAAAGTAGTTTTGGAATCTAAGATTATCTTACTTAGATAAGCTCAAATAAAACTGTTTAACTTTTCAACGTCTGAACAGCCATTTTTTAGTACCCTTTTGAAAAAATTTGGAAAACTGATCTTAAATCTGAAACCAAACATTTTTCGGTTAAATCGTTTCTGCTGCTTATACTATGCATTTATTAACAATTTATGGAGGCCTGTTCTTAAGGGGGTAGCAGCGATGTGGCAGACTGGCGTCAATTTACACTTACAAAACAATTAGTTGAGTTTTATTTTTGTTGCTTATTATCGTTAGCTGAACCTACAATAAATGTGTACAGCTCATTAAAATCATTTTTTATCTATTTTAAGGAACGATTTGAGTCAAACTTTTATTTATATGATTCGTAAATTTTCAAAAATTCAAAGCATTATGAAAATTTAAGCATTTTTCGTCCAAAATTTTTTCCTGATAATTTCTATATGAAAGCTGTGAATAAAAACGAAAAAAAGGCTACTTAACCTTTTCATGCATGTCTACATATTTCTGATGCTGTTTGAAAATTCATGAATGTTTTTTTGTCAGTTTTGTTGTCGACTTTGTGAAATATTATGAAATTTACGCAAATCAAGTCAAACATATTTAATCTAGTTTTTTGGAAATCTCTGTAGAAAATCAGGCCGAATCACTTGTGAAATTTTATGTATCATTGGTTTCGTATTCAACCGTGCAAGGGTCAAGTGAATATCGCTTTCTGAACTTCTGAGGAAATTTACAACACTTTTAAGGAACGGTTGTGCCATTTGGCACGCAATTTATAAAAGTTGTATTATTTAAAAAAATCTGTATAAAAATTGCGGGTGTAATAGGCTACTTAACTTTAAAAGTCGACATTTTTTATATTAAACTCATTGAAGGTCAATTTTTTTTCCTAAAAAGCTGTTTCTCTAATTTTTCATTGCAAAAAAACTTCATATTTAAGAAATTTTTGCGATGTGGATAATGATTTCCCCACTATCCGTGCATTACAACCCGACATGCCTGAAGTTTATAAATTATCGCCTTTTTTTAAAAAAATCCCACATCGGGGTACGTTGCATGGGTGTAATGAAAATGTTTTTGTTTTTACAGATACTTAAGTAGTAAAAAATTTAAAAATATAACGTTGCAAGTATGAGACACTTTCATTTTAGATCAAAAATAGAATAAAATATTTTCAACATTTTTTTTTTCAAAAATCACTCCGGAAAAAATGTACCAACTTGCCACATCGCGCTGCTACCCCTTAAAATGAGCGTTTTAGCTCAAATTTGAAGAAAATCAGCAATAAAAATCGATAATATTTGACACATTTATATTTTCGACGTCGTCCCACTGGGGACTCTCCAGAAACAAATTTAAGGCTTACATAAAAAATGTGTAGAGGAAATTTAATCTATCAATTTATTCAGATTATAATTTCAAGCCATTAAATTGGGCCAGTTTGCCTTAAAATTAAGGCTTTACAACTGACCAAGTTTTTGAGCTCGAGCGCCGTAACGAGCGCCGTTTGGACGGAGATAAATATAGCTCTAGTCAAAATTCTAACATCGAAAATGAGAAGGGCCACCCAGAACATTTTTGTCACTCTTCTTGTGGTCGACTATCGTTTTCTGTAACAAGCCGTTGATACACGTTTATATCTTGAATCAAAATTGGCGTGAAAACCTACCCAATTCTTGATATATTTTCATCTCTTAATTTTAGTCTATATTTCAACATGACCCAGATATTTTTAGTTTGTTTGACAAACAAATCAAAATTAAGCAAAATTACTTCAGAAAACTGTTTTGCTGTTTTTGCATACAGCCTGAGTATATTGTAACGGGAATTTTCCGGTGAATTTCCACGTCGATTCATACCGTTTTTTGTCTTATAGATGTTAACAATGTTTGTGGTAGTGGTTTAACAGTTTCGGAATTCCTTGAACTTTTGTAAAAATAATTCAGCGGAGTTTTTGGGTTATCACTTGATCAGGAAACTCGTTTGTTATGGTAAGCTTGTATACCTATGTTTTACCATTATTTATAATAATCATTTCATGCACCTAATTGTCGTGGTAATTTTAATAGTCTGGATAATTGATAGTCTCACCATTTGGTATCGAAAAACATGTTCTCAAAAATCTCAATTTAAATAATTAACATTTTTAACAAGGGTCGGCATAACTTTTGAAAAACCTGATCGGATCGAACTTGATCGGATCGCAAATTTTGAAAACCTGATCGGATCGAACTTGATCGGACCGAAGATTTAAAAAACCTGATCGGATCGAACTTGATCGAATCAAAGATTTCAAAAACCTGAGCGGATCGGATCAGATCGAAAAAAAGTCGATCCGATCCGATCTGGTTATGCCGACCCCTGATTTGTTTTCTTACCTTCATTAAATGCCTTTAAATTCGTTTAAAATTTTATTTTGTTATTTCATTTGTATAGCAAATAGTCTGAATATTATTTTAAGCTATTGAAAAATGAATGTTGATAATGAAACTTTGCTAATATGGCTGATTTAAAAGTGAAGCAACTAGTTGGCTAAAATTGAGTCTGGGTACAGATTCATGTCTAAAGTCTACGAGTTAAGATACTATCAACTAGTTTCGAATTTTCAATATTTATTATTTGCAACGTTTCGCTTACGCATCTTCAGGCTACAGTTTTTACAATTCAGAAGTTTCGAAACTGTAAAAATACAGAGTCTAGAGTTTACAAATTTGTGCAGAAATAGTGTGGGCTAGAGAATATAAAAATTTCTGGCCCTTATAAAAATAATGAAAAACTTCCGTGTTTTTTCTGCTCGTTTAAAGAGGGTTTATGTATTCTGATGTAAAAGGCCTCTGCTTTTTGAAGGTCAGAAAAACTGCGGAAGTTTCGAATTTATTTAAAATATTTTCAAGATATTGTCAGTAATAAATTAAGTATTTTCAAGTTTAACAAACTACAGTTTCATGATCTAGAATTGCTCAAATATTTATAATTATTGAATAATTTCTAGTTAATAAACGCAGAATAGTCGGAAATGATTTATCTATTTCTCTTTTTATGGATTAACGGCCCTTAACTGACAAAGCGTGCGTATTTGAAAAATGCGGAATCCGAGCATTTGATTAGTTGATAACTTTCAAATTTGACGAATGAAATTGGCCTATTCTCCAATACAGCTTATATACAGTATGTGTTTTTTGAGGGGGAACAGAATCTCAAGTCTCCGAGAGAATCGTCTACAATTTGGGGAGAATTCTCCCGAATTGTTCACTTTTTGATCCCACGAAAAAAAAAATTACTGTTTTATCTAGGGTTTTGATTGGGTGCTAGTATTCCGCGTCGTTTGTATAATTCAAATAATCACGATCTGTCCACTGAGGGCCCTCAAACCATATCACGAGTTTTTTGAGAATAGAAATAAAATCTTTTCTGAAAAATAACAATTTTTTTTGCAAATTTCTTATTTTTTCCGATATCAAAGACAATACCTGTGCTTTTTTCTTAACGTTCACTAACGCTTTCGCTTCGTGACTGACTTATAAAGATGAAGTGAGATGAGAAAGTCTCGACTCACAGATTTTGACTATTTGAATGATGCAAATTGCGAGTGTTTGATTGAGTATTACTCAATGAGTAATGATAAATACAGTTTTCTTATAAAAGTCATGGTCTGTAGGCCGCAAGCCCTTAATTCATACATATAATCAAATAACCTGATAGAATTTGTTTTATTAAGATTTTGTATGCGACTCTGATTAAATAAAGGCCTTAGATGCATTAAACATGCTCAAATTGATACAGGGTGATAATTAAGTGTACTACGAACCAAATCATCAAAAAAAAATTTTAGAAATTTTCGCATTTTTCGATTTTTTTTAAGTATTTTTTTAAAAAATGAAGTTAAAAAATAACGTTTGCTTAAATTTTACCACTCAATTTTCAAAATATCGTCTTGACGTAAGCCAACTTTCTCATCAGTGGTTCACTGGCTTTTTTAGAGCCTACTTTCGAAAAAATCGAAGCACTTTTTTTTCGTAAATTTATTCAAAAAAGACTTAAAAAATCATATTTCGAGTTTTAGCTGTAAATTGCAAAAAAGCTCGTGAGAATCTCTTACATATCCATTTACGGAAGGTAGATATTTTTCGAGTTTGGTCTAGTATATTATGCATTTAAGTAGTAGTACTCTACTAGACCAAATTCGGAAAAAAATCTACCTTCCTCGTATAGGGATATGTTCTGAGGAATACTTGATAGAAATTTGAGCCATTTTGCGAAAGAATACGCGGAGGAGATAGATTTTGAAGTCTGAAATTGTGAAAAATCGTCGGTTATTTGGCGTTCTAGAATAGTTCAGTCGCTGGACCAAAAAAAGCTCGTGAGAAAAGATTGATATATCGAAGAACCTGCCTAGTGTAATTTTTATGTCAATCGTCTATGTTTTTATGTTGTTATTGACATAAAAGTTACACTAGGCAGGATCTTCGATATCACCGTTACACGATATGTGAAAATTTGAACTTTATTTGATATACTGTCTGGGAGGAGATAGATTTTGAAGTTTGGAAAAGGTCATCTTGTTAAGATACTGTACCTATTGATGAGATGGTGAAAAATAATTTGTGATGTACTTTTTCGCAAGATTAGGGATAAATCTACGAATAAGCATTTTTGGTTTTTCTCACGAGCTCTGAGTTTTCAGTATATTTCACCGAGAAAATGTCAAATCAGAGTCGCATACCCCCATGTTTAAGGGGGTACCCCTCGTGGGAAATGCCGTTTTCATGGTTTTTGAGGGCAAATATCTGGGAAACTATACATTGTGATACTTAATTGTTTAGCCTGGTAAATTAATT
>SCLH01000376.1:0-22365 GCA_004367855.1 Oikopleura vanhoeffeni | reverse complement strand
AGGTTGTGTACTATCGTTTTGAAAAATTCAAAATAAATTCGCTCTAGAAAACGCAAAAAACGATTTTTTGAGCTGATTTTAAAAAGCTCGCGGAAAAACCTATTTTTCCTGGATTTTTTAGTCACAATATTGGAACATATATGAATGAACAGCTGATGACTTCACGGAGGGGGTGTACTATCGAAACCTAAATTTTTATATTTTTTTTTCTTCGAAAGCTCTCCTTACATTTTTCAAAATCAATAAATTTTGGTTAAAATAAATGAATAAAATAAATGAAAAATGATGAAAAAATAGGTTCCTGGCTAAGTATGGAGGTAAAAATGCTACCAGTCATCTTCAAATTGTCCATATTTTCAGAAAAAAATAGTCAAAATTAAATCTGGAAAGTTTGTTGGTTCAGCCTCATTTCATGAAGGGTACCCCGTTAATATTTTAATGCATCTAAGATAAATAATAAAGAATTCCAAAGCATTCTACTATAGAGATATTAAGTATTGTTTATTTCATGTTTTGTACACGCACAAATGTTTCCTAACAATTCAATTATTTGATTTTTTACGAAATTTATATTTCCGTAATAATTTATTCCGGAGTATAACATCGAGTTTCTTGCAAAAATATAAACTACATGTATCACCCGAAAACATTCCTCCGATAATTTGTGGTTGATTTTAGGTTAATGTTGAGTCTATTACAGTAGGTTCTACGGTAGTAGGTTCTACGGTAGTAGGTTCTCTGCATTCAAGGGTTAAATTGAGAAAGCCAAATTACTGATTTTGTGAAGTATTACTTATTTGGCGTTGTACTAAAATACCGCTAAAAAGTCTCGGACAAATTTTAGATTTTTTTCTGAATACAGTAGATACGCTCAAAACAGTGTCAAATAGATGTTCGAAATCATCGCGTCGCTTCGAAAATATCACCAAAATATTTTCCGTAGTCGACTTTCTGATGACGGTATAAGCAACCATGAGTAAATGATAAACACGGCGGGCTATAAAAGGTGAAACTAATTTTGCGCTCTTGTGCCCTTCGTGTACATAAATGAACGTCGATTTTTTACAATATAATAATGCTTTATTAAAAAGACTGGTTTGCAAAAGACACAGTTATCAATAGCAATTTCAATTAGAAGTATTCAGTGGATACTATCCACTTCAGCTGAGATGGCCGAGACTACCAGAATTTTCTTAGAAGGAAAAAAAGCTCGCCCATACAGTTTTCAGCCGGTCTCACAGAAAAAGGTGTTACAGTGTATATAATGTGAAAATGTCTCAAGGGGCTTAACGTGATTAATGGCTTAAAATGAAAATCACTTTATCGCATCAGTGAGATAATTGTTGCGCAAAAATTAGCCCAAGGTTGTCATAATCGTAGACGATAAAGAGGCTTTGATGAAAGCGTGGTAGAATACTCCCGTAAGTTATAGTCCCGGGAAATATTTTGGTGATATATTGAGAGGTTCTCAGCACCGATTTCATCTTTTGGCACCTTCTAGTGTGAGAACCGATTTTCGCAGATCCCCGAGACCACCGAGGTCAATATAAAAATAATCAAAATTTTAAATTGCTTTTATTGTCAAATTCTGCATAAAAGTTTGCATTTTTTGTGAATTAATTCTAGTTTTGAAAATTTTATTTTAGATTATTGATAAAATATGGGAACTTTTTGGGTTGTTTAGATATTCCGCTGACTATGACTTCTACGTAATATTTGTGCTATGTGTGTTTCAAAACATAGCAGCGCAGGTAGGCAGGTTTAAAATCATATTTTATGCGTACTATTCAACTTGTTTGTAATGAGAGGGATTTTAAACTTAATAATCAGTAGGCATGTTTATATCGTTGGATTCTGAGGATCACCAAATTCGTGACACTAATTCGTGACACAAATTACCATTATTGGCACTTGAAGTTTATTCTTGAAATTTTTTCTGGAGATTATTTAGACAATAAGAATTAAATAAACTCCATTATACAGTGAGCATCTACTGTATAAATTATGCAGTATAATCTATGAGGCAACTTCCGTCGAAGTAAAAATGAATTCTAGAAAAGATTAACTCGGAACATCTGAACAGTCTGAATAAAACTGTCTTTAAAGTTTAAATCTTTGACTTTCGTGTGGATCAAGGGATTGGTCTCTGAGCGAAATTATTTTCAAATTAACGTTCATTTAGAGAAAGGTGAAAAACGAATCCGATTTAATAATGATCACAAATTAAATCATTTTAGTTATAATATCACAGTCTGATTCAGACTATTTAGTTATTCCGAGTTTTTTTACGATATTTTTAAAACTTTTATAGGCAAAGATTTCTAGTACAATTTAATAATTTGTTTTAAAGACGGGTTGTCTCAAAGCCATTTAATTCTTTGTTAAGTATGTGTTTATTTTGATGATCTGACAATACAGAAATAACTCAGTAAATACAGATAACCATAAACGTGGCTTCTTAGATTCGAACGCAGGAAAACTTTTTATTTCACGGAAACATATTATTTTTTCGATCAGTGGAAACCCTCACAATTCCCTTAAACTCGAGCCCACTTGACTTTAAACTCGAGCCCACTTCCCCTTAAACTCGAGCCCACTCCCCTTAAAACTCGAGCCAATTCCCCCTTAATATCGAGCCCATTTCCCTCTCCTTTAAACTCGAGCCCACTCCCCCCTTAATATCGAGCCAATTTCCCTTTTAACTCGAACCCACTCCCCTTTAAACTTCCCTTGAAGAAAATTCTCCCGACCTTCGACCCGACCCGGGTCGAAAAAAAATTTCGACCTGACGAAAAAGTACTCGGGTCGCTGTTCGACCCGACCCGACAGGGAAAATTTCAGAAAAAAAAATCGACCCGACCCGACCTGGTCAAAGTTTGAAAAAATCCGATCCCTGGGAGCGGTTGTAAAGTTTATAAGGCACTTTGAGGCCTAGAAACATTGCGACCGCTACCCCCTTAATTTACATTTAACCGAGTTCCACATAATATCATTATCATGTATAAAAAATCAAAAATAGAAAATCGGATGAGTGGTTAATGGTCACATAAGAATGGTCTCTAATTTCGCTCAAAATGGCTCATTTCCCGACTTAAAAATTGCCGCCTGGCCAAACTTGTTATCAAAAAGAAAAAAATATTGCCATTCTCATTTTTTGCTTTAATTAGTCCAGTCTCCAATTTTTAGAAATTCTGTGAACCGATCAGTACCCCCTTAACGCACATAATGTACTAGACCAAACTAGAAAATATTCACCTCCTAACAGATTTCTCCTGATTTTTGCCTGAATTTTGACCTGCACATCATATTTGAGTCATATTTACTGTATTTGATAAAATATTATAAATCCCCCAAATAACAATTTGCGGATTGTCTGTCCGGTAGTTTTTACAAAAATTAAGATTTTTCGTAATAAATTTGCCGAGATTTTAATTTAGAAAGGTTTTTGCATTGAAACGCGCTACAATGAAAAATCTTGGCAGATTCATTACGAAAAATCCTAATTTGTTTTAAAATCTACCGGACAGACAATCCGCAAACTTATTTTTTTTGGATTTCGAATATTTTATAAAATACAATAAATTTGACTCAAAAATGATATGCAGGTCGAAATTCAGGCAAAAATCAGAATAAATCCGTCAAAGAGATATTTTGCATTCTCGGCGATATCGGCAATTTTGGCGATATGGGGACAAAAATGAAGTTTTTTGTTCAAAAATTTGAAACGCGTGGGCGTTAGAAATGACGTCATATGTCGAATAATTTTTCAATTTCATAAGAAGTTTAACAATAGGTTCAAAGTGAATCGTCAAACTGCGTACTAGTAGAATAAAGAACTCCAAAAACACAATCAAATAAAAGTTCAAAAAAGTAGATTTGGGACAGTCAATATTCAAAGTGACGTCATACATGACGCACACAAAGTAATTTCTAATAAAAATTTGGCGATATTGGCACAGGAAGTATTTTTGCCAAAATTAATGAAATTGCGTATGTTTTTTCGGCGAGATGTCATATTTAAAATCTTTGTAACTTATATGTGATTTTAAAAAACGTATGGTTATCCGAACAAAAAAGTATTACTGAACCTCTATTTTCCCTCGCATTTATTAAGTTGACAAACTTACAGTTTTGGAAATGTTATGTGTTGTAAAATAAATTCTATCCTTGATTCCAAAACTGAAATATAAATTGATTGATATGATTTCCAGTTTCCCGTTTTATGCGGTCACATAGCGCCTAGAAATAGGCTTTGGTGTGTAAGGCAAAGTTTTTGTTCCTGGATGGGAGGAAGTCAAAAAAATTATTCGACTTTAAATTTTTTTGGTTGATTTACCAAGTCACCTGACCATAAATCGCCGATGAACTTATTAGTTTGAAAGTGGATAAATTCCTGGTACTGACTGAAGGCCATTTGCTGAATTCCAGCAAGTTCGAAAAATAAAATAAAATTGTAGCTGGAATCCCGATATTTGTTGGCTGTGTTCTCGTACTAATAGCTGCTGCATCATATAGATCAAGGAATGGTTTGATTAACATACCGAGTTTATATTTTATACTTTTGGATGATTTCAGTACTTTATTCAGAAATTTGAAGAAATTAATAGATTTCACAAACATAAAATAGTTTTGTTTCGAAAATGTATGACAGTTTGGTTTATCAAAAAGTTATTGCATTCAATGGAATGAACCCAAACGGTGAAAAATAAAGTTTTTGATTTAAAAAAATAATTTATGATATGTGAAAACGGAATATATACTAGTAAAACCCGAAAAATTTGAAATAAACTGAAATAAAAAAAATTATATCCATTTGGGCGGCTGACTGATTCGCGCAAGCGAACAAATGACCAATTATGATTCTTGCCAAAACTCATTAAGGGGTTGCAATAAGTGTGGCAGATTCGTACATTTTTCAGAGTGATATGAAAGGATGTATGAAAAAAAAATATGAAAATTTATTTTTATATGTTTTCTCTCCAATAAAAGTGTTTATTCTTTCACAAATTAATATTTGAAATTGTTTTACATCACTGAGTATTTGTAAAAATACAGAAAAACACTTTTCAAGGGAACTCCATTTCCAACTAAACCCGATGTGAGAATTTTTTGAAACGAAATTAATTAACTTCAGACATTTTCGGGTGTTATCCGCTCACAAGTGAGTGAATCATTCAGAATGATTCATTCTACACATTAAAAAATTTCTTGAATATCAAATTATTTTCATGAAAAATGACCAAAAATAGAGAAAAACAGCTTTTTTAGAGAGAAAAGTTGACCTTCAATTGCGTTTTATTATTAAAAAATGTTCTGCCTATCAAAAGAGAGGACAACTTTAACACCATAAATTTTATAAGGAATTTTTTTCAAAAAATGACGAATAAAAATTTTAAGATTTTTCAAAGAGCGGTTCAAAAATATGTAGTCATCAATAAAAAAATTTATAGTGCCTATTCCTAATGTTTTTACCAACAGATTTCATCGAAAAAACAGAAAAAATTTGGACGAATAATGCATAAATTTTTTAAAATGTTTAGAATTGTTTAGAGAATGATTTAAATACTCTGAAACATATTTATATCGATTAAGAGGGTTCCAAACAGAATAAAACACCTCAAAATTAATTCGAGTTCAAAATGTCGATAAATAATTTTTTTGACCTTCTTTGAAATAAACTCATAATTACCAATTCCATGGTGTAAATTTGGTCGCCGTAGCATTACTAGGAATCGTTTTATCAATAATTTTTCCATCTGCACTTTTCGCTAAATCGAACACTTATTAGAGTGCGCGGTGATTCTATGTGATATTTTTCTTTGTTTCGAACAAACAAATTATTTGTTTGTCTCACAAAAAATAAGAATTGTTTGTTGATTCAATAATTGACAAAAAACGAAACTTATTTACTTTTTAAACAACTTAAAAATCAACCTAAAGATGATCGATTTTTTTTTAAATTTTGACTATTTTTTGATAAAAAATAAAAATTTTTAACATGTTTCGCTATTTATCTAAGCATCGAAGGAAAAGTGACAAAAATGTGCTTATTTTTTCTAAATTTTAAAGTTGCGCGCTTCTAGAATGAAATTGAGACTCATTTTTTAAAATTTTGCTTCTAGACCAGTTTACTTACACGATTTGTTTGAGATGAAGAAATGCGAAAAAAAATAAAATGAAAACTCATGACGGTGAAAATTTTATGGCGACACTTGTCAAAATCTAAGTTTTTGAGAAACTTTTAGAGTTCGAACAATAAAAATGAAAATTTCGGCCTTAGAGTAGTTGACCGCTGCAATTTTAGATAATCTCAAGAATTTTCAATTTTTTTGCGTATTTTTTAAAGGCACTGAAATTTTTTTAAGATTTGAAATTACCGGTTTTAAATTCAGTTTACTGGTGAAATGACATTTAGTAAAACTCTAAAAATCATATGACTTGTAGCCGTGGTTTCGGTCATTCCAGCACAACACGAAAAAAAACCATACTTAATAACAGTTTGTAGCTCTCACCGTTTTTCTGTAAAAGACCTTCAAAACCACCTTTCATATCATTGAAAACCCCCTTAAGGGAAACCTAAGCTAAAACGGAAATTCTATCTCCTCTGAGGTTCTATTTTTGAAATAAACCTAAATTTAACATTACTTGTATAATTAGTATACAAAACTTCTTTGGAAGCGTTTTTGTCGATAAGTACGTTATTTTTTTTAGAATATGCGATAGACTTTCGTTTTTTTGAGGTTTTTCCATTGGAAATTCTATCTCCTCTGACGTTAGATTTCAAAATTCACCCAAATTTTCGCAAAAGAAGCTCAGAACAAATTAAAACTTCTGTGGAGCTTTTTTTTTAATTCGACCCCAACTCAAATATGAATTTTTCCAAGGTCACGTGAAAAAATTTCCGGAAGAAAAAGTGCTTCGATTTTTTCGAAAGTAGGCTGAAAAGGAAGTGGGGAAACACTGAAGAAAAAGTTGGCTTAGGTTAAGCCGAAATTTTGAAGTTTTGGGGGTCAAATTGAACCAAACGTTATGTTTCCACTTTATTTTGAAAAAATACTCTTAATTTTAAAAAAATAAAAAATTTGGAAATTTTTTTGTTCTTATTCAAGTTTTTTGTGCTTTTATAACATAAACGATTGATTTGGTGCATTTTTATGACATAATAACTGCAGAAAATGTAGGGACCGGGTTACGCACATTAATTTGTTGCGTAGGTTTTTTTTTTATTTATGACTGAAAATAATGTACAAACTGTGCATTCTTTATTTTGACTGTAAAAAGGGGCGTAGTAAGCCTCGATTTGAATTAATATCCAGCAATAACTACATACATACATACCCTTAACGCTAACGCTAATAAGCATCAAAAACTAACTTATTATTTTCTTAAGTTATAATCTTTCAATATAATCAATTTGTCTCCAATCTGCCGAGTTTATCGCACCCCTTAAAAACACTTCAGAATTTCCACACAATATTTTGATTAACTAAATAAAGATATTTTCATGACAACACCTTTTAACTAATATTTGTAATGTATAATCAATAAATGTCCGTGAAAGTGACTTCATGTAAACTGTTAATTAACTCTAGAATAAACTTAATTAAAGTTGAAACAAAAGTGTGTTCCAATGAATATTGTGTGATTATTATGATTTGTCATTCCCAAGTCAGCCGGAAATGCGCAACGGTCCGACAACAAACCACGCATTTCACCCGTTATACCACGCAATTTCTTCGAAATACTTTCCTATCGAATAGTCTGAAATTGCGCAATAGTCCAAGTTTTTCTGCCAAAAACTTCCAGATGATTCTATAAATTGAGTTTAATTTTTGCAAATCTTGTTTTTATATACAGTACAGTATAGTATTTGAAAAATGATTAGGTAAAATTCTAAAAATACAATTTTCGAAATTTGATGATGACATTATTATGCTCGTAACAAGTCAGAATTGTTTTTCGGGAGATTCGCTGCAAAACATGAAGTATGTCATATTCCTCGACAGCCTTCAGAACCTTGACACTTAATTTAGGTGTTTAAAGCACCAGGTCAAATTGTTTCGACTATAATTTGAACCACACATAATCAATGTTTGATTTCACTTTCGATGTAAATATCGATAACGAAGCCTTCTGGAACATATGAGCTAGTTTTTTTGCCAAATTTTTTATATAATTCGGCTTTTGAAAACGACTCATCGGAATAAGTTCGTAGAGAGTTCAAACTGAGTAAAAATATTTAGTGAATAATATAATAACATTATTTAATTATCATGTTTCGTTAAAAAATTGGTAACAATGGTCTAATTCGGATCCTTTTTTACAATTTATATCTCTTTAAATAATTTTGCTCAGTTTGAACTATCTAAGAACTCAATCGGATGAATCGTTTTCAAAATCTGAATTATATAAAAATTTTTGCTTAAAAACTAGCTAATATTTGCCAGGAGGCCCCGTAATCGATATAACGCATTTTATGCTTTGAAGCGAATCTCACTTACAAAATATTATTTCTTGTAATGGGGTTCATCTCCAATATAAATGAGATTCACTGGATTTATTCTAGTTTTTAGCGTATAAAAAAAAATTTCAGGAGCTAAAAGCGTGAAAGTTTCACTTTGGAATAAAATCAACTTTTCACTTGCACACCGTATTTTAGAGTTTAATAACTTCACTAATTGTGAAATTTATTGTTTAGAAAGAATAAGAAAACTAATGCACCTGCTTATCGCTATTTATGGGAATATTTTTTAATTAATTGCAACTGAAAAACGTGTCACGAAAATTATTCCTCGAAATAATCACGTTTTTGCACAGGTTAAAAATTATCGATTTTACATATGCGGTACATAACGGTAAATAGCATTTAATTTCAAAAAAAATCACGAATTTACATGTTCTATGAACATTAAAATATGATCGATTATTAATTTTGAACTTTGTCCAGCTAAGGTTTCTAAGTTGCTTTCTCTAGACTCATGCTAGACTCATTTCATGACTGAGACTTGGTGTTAAAATGAGATATCGGCAAAAACTGAAAAATATCCAATTAAGATTTTCTAAAAAAAGGTTTTCAACTGGCACAAGATAGCTAATTTTTTACGCAGTTTTATGTCTGATAGACATGATCTGTATAAAGTTTCCGACAAAAAACAAAATCAAAGTGTTAACAATAATTTGTCAGATTTGAATTTTAACGCCACTAAAATTCGATCTTAGATTTAAATTTTATAAATATTTTGCAAAATTGAAACGATCGATACAAGGGAAATTTGAACGTTTTAATAAAATCATGTTAAAGAAGAAGTAGAAAATGCATCGAGTTTCTGAGCTGTAATCAACTCGGATTTGGTGCAGATTTATCAACTCAAGGATCACAAAGAGTAAAAAAAGTAAGTTTTCAGTGCAATTATTTGACATAATAAAATCACACGTCATAACACAGACAATACACAAAAAAGTTATTTGAACGGATTGATCATAAAGACTTAGGCGTATAAAACGATATGATTTGTATATGAGTTTAATAATTCAAGTTTAAAAATCAAGTTGTATTTGAAATTTAGCATAATTTCAAGTTCATAAAATATTAAATACTTTGCAGAATCAGTAATTCTTAATAAACAATTCCCCACAGTTATTTGGCAAGATCAATTAATTTGGTAATTAATTTATTATTTATTTTTTTGAAAAATTGACCATTTATTATATCGGAAAATTCAGCGTATTATCTTAACCTAATTATGGTCAGTAACATCATTTATGTAAAATGAAATTTTTAATATCAAAAATTAACTATGAAAACATGTAATTAATTTCATTATGTCTATCGTAACCGTGCTGTATATACAATATATTCACATGCAAAAACACATACTGGATAACGATTAAATTAAACTAATGAATGTTATAGATTTTTCAATAAATGATATTTATTCGCCCTCTGCTAAATAAATAATAAATCATTATGTATTATACCATAAGTTCATTATATATAACAGCCTTCAGTGTACCAAGTATCATCTTTACTACTATAAAAGCGAATGAGCAGACCATCAACCTAAAGTTTGCTTTTCCCATTCTTCAACGAAGCCATATTTCATCTTTGCAATATAACTTTAGAATGAGAGAAAATAGTCGTGTTACAAGTGCTCGATATGGTTAGCGCTCGCCACTTTAAATCAGGAGTTCTGTGTGAACTCCCGGTATGGCATATTTTTAATGAGATGAGGCAAAGAAAGCTTTGTTTGTATAACTGTTATTCAGATAGAGACTTTATATTAAGATATACAAATAAGTTTGAACACTTTTGAGGAAATTTAAGTATTATTTTTATGACTTCCGCTTAAGGAATGAATGTTAGTAATGCAATTATAACACTAAAGTTCTCCCCTTTCTTTGCTTGTGTATTAAAACATAGACAAAATAGTTATGGGATTATATTTTGCCGCGGGAATAATTCGACGCGCGAGTTCCGCTTATGTTTAATCAAGAATTTTGTAGTTTCAGAATTCTATCTCAGACCGTGGAAATTCAATGATTTGAATGCAATTTTGCTATATCGAGTCACACTAGCAATGAAACTATAGATTAATAATCATTCAATATAAAAAAAAGGGCGAATTCAGAGGAGAATATTTTCATATTATTTATTTTGTAGTGGCAACCTAACATTGATCTATTTATAGTAATGATTAGAACGTTCTCTGCACTTGCAAGCATTGGTGGGTCACCAGGCAGGCTGTAAGGTATGAAACATGGTGCGCGGTAACGAATCAGAATGACATCGTCGTTCTTCACTTATTTTTATGATTTTTGTTATAGGAAAGATGACGCGTATTATTACGCTTTGAGCGTGGGTCTTGTCAAGCGGGGTAAGATTTCCCGGTTCCAGTAGTGTAGAGTCCGAAGAGAAGTGGATGGATATGAAAAAGTTGGATGTGCATCCTTATACTGTGTCTACGGTCAACCAAAAAAAATTATTCTTGAGATTATTTTATGTAGATTAAAAAAATATATATACATTAATAATGGCCTTAGCTCAAAAGTTTTGTGTCCTGATAAAATAAGTACAAAAAGACCATTTTCTACAAACGAGCTACTTCTATCGCTGTAATCAACTTGTTATATTTTGTATTTACTCAAAAACCGAACGGACTCAATCTCAAAAACGTTTAAAACTTCTATTCTTAGTACGCGTATACTAAGATCCATTGGTCATTATGAACTGTCTTGAAGTATGGAGTATAGGCAAGGGTTGCTTGGATATGAACCGCTAATTTGACCGGCGATGATCACTTCAATGCAAATCAACAATACGGTAAGTGGGTAATCGCATCGCGCTATAAGAATAGTTTAACTTTTTTGAGATCGGTAGTTCAGTTGGTAACATAGATATAAACACGCTATTATGGGTATCGGTAATCTGCGTTCCAATAAAAGCTTGTAAAATATTTCCAGGGTGATAATAATTAGATTGTACTCGAGTTATATTCTGATTCGGACTTGTCGAATTAAAACGTTACGTTAATAGACGTGAAGTAACGAGGGCTTACTCTGTGCTCAACTATAAAAAAAATCTTAAAAATGATAGTTTTTTGTAAGATAGTTAAATTAAAAATTAGTTGCCTTCCAAAGATTCTTGATGTTATAATCACTAAAACATTAGAGATGAATGAGGGAAATTAAAACCGCAGGAACACTTTGACCAAACGCGCTGATATTGTTGACCATCACGCACAACGACCACTAGTTATATCTCTTTCTCAAAGTCAATAAACTGCGACTGTTGATAGGATGTAACTTTCGGTTATGATCTGCCATTTTATCGATTTAATAGAGTACGATGTATCATATTATACCAACTAGAAAGGCGTTAATATTTAAGTGAAAATCCTGTCGTGGTGCGTATGCAATCTGGGCGGCATTTCGTACGCCGAGATTATCGCAGTGATAGTGGTTACACGTGATCTAGATTCGGCAGTCAGGCGTGGCTATACTGCTACATGTTGCTATACGGTATGGCCTATACGGCCGCGCGCGGTATTCCCTTTCTAAGAACCTTAAAGAAAATTATTTTGAAAAAACGTATAATTTTGATTCTATATCCCTTTATCACTTTTTGGTTAGAATGCGTAGCCAGAACGGTAAAATCACACGTTAAAAAGAGTAGTGGCTACGCATTCTAACCAAAAAGTGATAAAGGGATATCAGCTAAATTTAATTTTTGAAAAAAAAACACATAATGAAAATTAATGATCATTTTTTTGTATGAATAATTATCAGAGTATGCGGAAATTGAAATTTCGAACATATGCCACATTATGTATTTATACATAAGCTAAATTAGGTATTTCAACATTCCCCACATTATGTGTTAATATATAATGAATGTTACATAAAAAAGTTTGAATCAATTTTTTTTTTAATTTACTGCGGAAATTTCATTTTAATTTGACTTATTTTAAAAATAATCTGAGTAAGACTCACAGTACTTATACAGAATGAATTTTATTTCTTGTCGGTGTTTCACGCATCACTCAATTTATAGTGCAATGTATCGTTAATTTATGAGGTAATAATGATAATGCATGAAACACCGACAAAAATAAAATTCAACCAGTACAGGAAATTCTTGTGGTTATAGTCGAGTTAACAAAAAAGAATAACACATATAGTTTTTTCAAATTTATGCATTTTATAGTGATTCGCTATATTTCGATCACGTGACCACCAAACAATTTTCTCATACTTTTTTCTCCTATTTGGTTCGGCCAATTCACTCAGTATTTTTAAAAATCGATTTTCATCGTGGACAAGCAGCGTCTCACACGCTACTTATAAATTATTATGGAAGATAATACCTAGACTACGATCGCAATTTTTGTCAACGCCTTAGCAACGTCACCATTTTTTTGATATTGTAAGATAAGAAAACTCCGAAACAAGCGGAGACCGTTGTCTAGGTTGAATCTTCCACATCACGAAAATGCGCGAAATTAAATACTTCACCAAACGCACTCAGAAAAAAATTCAAAATAGTAGATTTAAGAAATACATACTGAAGAAATGACCTTATTCATGACGCACTCAAACTTATATGAAATCAAAACCTCGAACTCCCACGCAATTCGGCGATATCGAAATTTTCGGCGTAATGGGTACCAGAAGAAGTTTAGCTAAAAATCTTGAAATTCCGTAACTTTTTTTCGGCGATATTTACAAATTCGGCAATATAGAGCCACCTTTTTATTAAATAGAGTATATTTTGTGGATTTTGCGATCACAAGTTGTGATTCACAATGCTTCTGTATTATGAATCATAATTTATGATGTTGCCAATTGGTCTTATGAAACTTAATTTAATTAAATAAAAGAAATTCGTAATTTATGCTAATTGGTTCACGTTTTTGTCGAATGAAGTCATGCCAATGTTTTTATTAAAATATTAAAAATTGACCAAAAACAATATGGTCCTGAGTATAAAAAAAGACTCTTAGCATGTTGAACATCATATAAATAAAAAAGCTTTTCATGTTCAACTTTTGAAAACAGTTAATTTAATTGAAATTCGATGATATTTTCATATATAGAAAGTCGAATATAACTCGTATCTACAAACAAATTTTACATTATTGTCATCAAATATTAAACTGCCGGAAAGTTAACTCGTTAATTTGAATATAATTATCATTGTAAATTACAAATTGTAACAGAACAATTTGTATTTTTTTTCCATTTGAAATTTGTAGGTCAATGTTGACAAAGTTCAAATTTGACTGTTCAAATTATAAGTAATTATGTTGAAATACCAGAACGATATCGAGTTTGATACAGGTTAAATGCCAGTTAATAACTAGTCCCTTTTATATCACTTAATACAAAATTGCTCGCTGTTAACTTAATTTACCAGTTTGTTCAAAATGCGATCGTCAAATTCCCAAATTTTTCTTTGAGATAATAAACGAAGAAACTGGAAATTTTTTATGTTATTGTCAATGACAAAAATAAGTTGGAGAAAAGAGTTATGAGCTTCAAAAAGTCTTTCAGCTTTGACAACCCTTTAAATTGTTTTTTAGGTCTTGGAAGTTTTTGCCTAACTCTTAAATATCAAATGAGCCAGTTTTTAGGAAAGCGTTTTGACCAGGGGTCGGCAGACTGACCTGAAAGAACCTGATCGGATTGAGCCGTAAAAAAAACTTGATCGGATTGACCTGATCGGATTGAGAACATTTTCGTGGAAAACTTGATCTGATTGACGCCCATCCGATCAAATATTTCCGATCTAGATCGGAATCTGAAGAATTAATTTTGGAAGTCAAAAAAAGTCGATCCAATACAATCCGATCAAGTTCAATTCAATCCGATCAAGTTCTGCCGACCCCTGGTTTTGACCGTACATTTCACACAAAAAGATCTTGTTCTTGGTCCAAGATTCTCGGGCAAAAGTTTTTTTAGAGGTGAAATTTCAGAATATCTGATAATCAGATTTTGATTGCAATTTTGAAGAACAAGTAATTATGTAATTGAAAATTTCATCAGATAAGTATCACAATATTACAGTTCTGGGTTTATATCATATTTGGCAAATATTATTTGCCTTTCCACAATTGGATTAACCAAAAATTTGGATTTTATCCAGAAATGAAAAGAAACATTCACTTTAAAATTGTTTATATATTTAAATTCAAATTAATTATCTCAAGAACATAAGATGGTTCTTTGAGCAATACAGGTAACACTGAACCAAATTGCGTCTAAATGATGCATTTTGCATCCGAATAATGCATTAACGGTCTCAGACGAATCCACACATAATCGCTGAAATTGAATTAGGGGGACTTTCTGCATTATTTTACATTCCAGTGAACCAAGTAAGACATTCCAACAAGATTTTTGGTTTCGGAGTTTCAGAATACTCACGCACAAGGTTCGGCAAAAGCTAGGCATCTGGGCCGCTTTTCAGTTTGCCGATCCCTGCTCACGCATCCTCGAGGGTTAGGGACTGACAGTTCCTTCTTCTTCTGTATTTGAATGTTTTCGACTGAATGTTTAAAAAACACAAAATCGGATGAGTCGTTTCCAAAAGCCGAAATATAAACTGTTTTGACGCCCTATTTATTGTAACGGGCCACCATGGTGGTGCACCACTCGGATCTCGTAGTATCGTTAAAACTCTCTTTCTCTATCCGTTTTAAAAGAAACGACTAATCTTATGATTAACGAGAATCACTTACGCGATCGCTTAACTTTTGTTGAGACTTTAGGACTAAAGAGACAACAAGAAAAAATCGGAAAAGTGAGGTATCAGTAATACCGTATTACTTATTATTCGAGAGACGTCGTTTTGAACTCGCGTTCAAGGAGTAGCCTTTCGCTCTTAAAAATATAGTCAAATCTTCAGACTTTATTTTCGATCGAAGGCTCTTTAGTAATAGAAACCAAAAGAATATATTCAGTCGTCAAGCCAAAGAACGTTTGAAATAAGATAGGAACGGCTTCACTTTTTTCGGAACATTTTTTGAATTATTTTTGAATTGTAAGCTTTGAAGTTTTACATTCATAACACAATTTTTCTCGAAAAATTGCTTGAAAATGAAAGTTTTTTATAAAATTGCTACATAGGGCAAACTAAACGAAAACTCAAAATTAGGATCGGTGAACATTTTTATTCAACCGTTTCAATTTATACAGTAATCATATTAAATACTGCAAAGCCTATAAAAGTGATTTCAAAATTTAAAAAAAACCCTGTGATACTAATGTAATTGTAAAACAACTTAGATTTAGAACAAAGAGAATTAACCTCACAAACTCTGAGCCTCAACACTAGAACTACTTTAAAGTTTTTCATTATGTCAATTTGACAAAAATTTTATCAAATCCAATAGCCAATACACAGCCTCAACTTTGAGCGCTGTTAAGAATAGAATCACAGCGGTTTAAATTATTTTTTTTGTCAGTGTTTAACGATTTGATTGAGTTCTTGTTTTAATTCAGTGTTTTTTCCTTCCTCCAAATTATCAGGCGCTGATTTGAGCCTCCTTACTTGCAACCGTGTACTCGAACGAAAATTATATATCCGAAAACCTAGTCCTGCTAAAATCCTACAAAACAGATGACTGACAGACGAAAAAATAATCGATTTTCTAGTCATGTGATACTCGCTCATAATTTTTTATGGGGAATATTTTTGTCGACGAGTTTTGGTAGACTTGCTGAAAATAGAAATTATTTTTAAACAAGTTTTTATTTTAAACGAAAATATAAACGTTTTGAGTAACATGACTTTCCTCAAAAGTAGCAAATTATTCAGCATGAAACATGTTTCATTATTCTACTTAACAAATATTTTTCAGCGAAAAGATTATTACGGTCAACGGCCCGCGTGAACACGTACGAGTTAATAACACTAAATGTATCTTGGCGATGTTTATGGTAAAAATTTTGTTCAAATTTATTTGGTGCATGTTGCATGCAGCATGTTCGTTTATTGTACTTTAGACGTAAATATTGCTGGAGCAAATTAATAAAGCTCCAAGAGGCATTTAAAAGAAAAAAAAGGTGAAGTATTTAATTGGTTTTTTCCGCAATTAAGAATATCCCCTATTCACACATTTGTAAATATCCCGGCCCTCCTACTCAAAAACACACTACGTTTCCTATTCCAGGGCCGCGGGATAATTTTTTTACTTATTTAACTAAAAAGTGTGAATACAGGAATGATGTTGTAACGCGAGAAAAAACTTCGATACTTTTTTCAAAAAAATTGATCGCGTCAGAAAAAATGATCTGATCGGACCTGCTCGGATTTTTCCGCGTTATTATATTCAAAATTCGTGTCTCTCACTGGAATTGAAATTAACATTTTTCTTCGATCCGATCACATTTTTGCCGCTCGATTTTTTCCGGAACTTTATAAAAAAAATAAGAAATTTTCAAGCAATTTCAATGATAAGCAATTCAAAAATATATGGTATTGCTAATGTTTTCGTGTTTATTCATTTTCAATCATTTTGATAATAAAGAAAATTTCGTACAGAAGTCAACACAAATTTTGAACGGGAAGCCTAGAATTTATTTTTCTTAAAATTGTTCAATACTTGTTTAATAATTGAAGAAAACTTGGCATTCAAACCAAAAATAAGACATGCCGATAATCGGTAGCCGATTTCAAAATAGTTCAAAAAACGAAAGTTCTTCTTGTTCATTCAAACTTGGCCAATTTATTCTGATGAAAAAAACTTCGACATTCATTCGGTGTTGTTTAGAACGAAAGTTTTTTTTAATTATTTTGAAATGGGTTTTCGGATATATAATTTTCGTTCGAGTCACGTGACAAATTAAGAGGCCAATCAAGCGCCCGATAATTTGGAGGAGGAAAAATCACTGAATTGAACAAGAACTCAATCAAATCGTTAAACACGTGACAAAAAAAATAATTTAAACCGCTGTGATTCTATTCTTAACAACGCTCAAAGTTGAGGCTGTGTATTGGCTATTGGGATTTGATAAAATTTTTGTCAAATTGACATTATGTCTCCAACATTATGTCTCCAACATTATGTCTCCAAGAGTTAAATTTGGAAAATTGGAGATGATCTGTATTTTGCTTCGTAAAAAATGTAATATTTTATGACAGTAGTAAAATAAACGAACATGCACTTAGCTAATTTGAACATGGTTTTGGAAAAATTAATCATTATAAATGATGTGAATTTTTCCTTATTTTTTATTTTCATAACAATATTAGATAATCGACAATTTTTTTGATGATAAACGCTTCTGATTATCAGATTATTAATAAAAATCATTATATTTAGGGCACTTAACTTTTATTAGGCTTGTGCATTTTTCAAATTATTGAACTATTGATGTCATAATATTATCATGCAAGATTTATCAAATAGTCGTTAGTAATCATAATTTGTAAAAACAAGATATTCGCAACAAAAAATTGCCTTAAATATTCTCAGAAGGGTTGAATTTCATGAGTCCGATTCGTAACAGCTTCGAAAATCCCAATTTTGCAGCAAATGATAATTATATATTTTTACATATGACAGCGATTGGGTTGTTATACTGTTGGTAGATGATATTTGTTCCCTAAAAAGTTTGAGGGCACGTTAATCCGCCAAAAAATTATCTGCCAAAAAAATGTAATTGTTTGAAATCGGAATGCATTCGGCATTTGAAAATGACTTATCTGATTTGGTTTCTAGATCGCTAAAACTGAGCACAATATCTATGATTAATAACATAAAAAGAATTGGTCCGAATCTAATATTTCCTAATTTTTTTATGAGATAACTGAAATATATTGAATTATAATTAAATAATTTCAATTATCTCAGAAAAAAAATTAGAAAATAATTTGATTCTGACCATTCTTGATGTTATTATTCCACTAAATATTTTGCTCAGTTTTGAGCTATCTAAAAACTAAATCAGATGAGTCATTTTCAAATGCCGAATGAATTCCGATTAAAATAATTTTTTTTGGCGGATAATTTTTTGGCGGATTAACGTGCCCTCAAAAGTTTACTTGTTATCTAGTGTAACCTTTGTGAGGTGAACCTGTTTCATATCCTTAATTTTTTTTTTTAATCTACAGTTGAATTTAGCGCTTATCTGTTAACTTTAAAAAAGTATTTCAACTCAGTCGTAAAGTGTACCAAAATTTCAAAAAAAAAACCCGATAAGTGCTAAAATAATCTGGGCTTAAAACTGTTTTATACCACCTATTGAGCAATAAAGTCCACATTATATTTATTTTTGTATGAAGAATCTGTAACCCAGGGTATGCGCATTTTTGATCAAAGAAAAGAAAGATCCTAAATTTTCCTTAACCTTGAATAAATGCTTACTAAACAGAACTCCAGAAATAAAGTCTTAATTATGTCGGTAAATGTTATTTTATGCACTTTTTTTCGAGTATGAGGGCTGAAGGTGGCTTGTTATTACACATGACCATCTAAATTGTATTTTTTTACTTTTTTAAAGTCATCGTGTGATGTCAAAAAATACAAAATTAAGGGGGTGGGTGTCGTAATTTTTAGAGCCCTTTAAAGAATCAATTTATGATTAATTTCGATTATGACCAAAATTGACCCAAGGAATCTCATGATGGCAATCATTTTTTCAAAAGAACTTGAATTTTCGAAATTTGAATATATTTCTGGTTTATATTGCAAGCAAATGGTAATTCAACCCCATTTCAAGTTTTTTGGTCTCTATGACGCATCCAAATCGAATTTTAGAAATTTTTATAATTTTTTTTGAGCAAAAATGTTCAACCGATGTATTATCAAATTATACGCTGATTGGTTAAATATTTCGATCAGCCGTGAGCAAATTTTTTGATCAGTAAAATCTGAGCTTTAATTAAGTGGTACTGTTGTTCAAATCGAACGACCTTTTTTCAAACTTTTCATTCCTGGTTAACTAAAACTGAAGTTTTTAGAATTCAAGATAAATGATCAAAAAACCAAGACAATCATATTGACGACATTATATTTGTCTACATTAATCGAAAAAACGGTTTTATTCTGAACATCCGTCTAAAAGAAGACCGAGTTTGAAGTCGAAAAATTGTTAAAATCGGCGTTCAAGTGAGATTCTAGTGAATACAAATTCAAAAAAAAATAAGACGATTATATTTTTGTACTCATTCATCCCGTATTTTATGTGAATTTGTAGACGCTTTGTATATATGTACATATGTATACATGTATATATGGAGTTAAAAGAAGATAAATTTAAAAAAAACGTTAGGTGTTCTTGAATAGACTCACCACCTGGTGGTGTGATGTGTCAAAGTTGAGTTTGAGATGTGTCATCGTTAGAGAAAAGATAAATCTACAAACGAGTATTCTCATATGTTTCACAACTGCCCTATAATTATTCTGAGGCGTGATTAAAAGGTACCAAATTACGACACCAACCCCCTTATTGATTATATATAGCCAGATGTACGTCAATCTCGAGAACCTCTCAAATATAAACGTTTTCTCATGAAGTTTTTAGTAATACTTTGTACAAATTGACGCTAAGTGTCAAGATAAAGGGTCACCGTGAAAACATTACGAGTAACTCGTAAAGAGTTATCGAGAAGAAATAAAATAGAACCGATATTAAATAAATGTATTATTACATGAAATTATATTTTTTAAGTGAAAGTGCTAAAAGTAAGTTTTTTAAACCTCAAAAAATTAAGTTTTAAAACTTTCTAAAGAAAAAATAATTTAAAACTACAGCTTATGTTTTTAAAAAAAGACGATTTGAAATAAGAAATTTCAAAAGTCTAAAATCGGTTTCATTGTGTCTAAGCTATCTTGTAGAGATTTTTTTTCTGGTCATTTTAAGACGTAGGATTATTTTTGGTTTTGAGTTTTTTTCAAAAAAAAAAGTGATTAAAGGGGCGAAAAGTGACCTTTTCGCTCGCGGGTTTCTCACGGGAGTTAAAATAACGTTATCAGAAATAAAATAAGTAGAACTCGACAGCGAAGGGTTTTCTCCAGATGAGAAGATTTTTTGCAACGTTATCGGATGTACCAGGCTGTCAAAATTAACCAGTACCGGGAAGTCAAATTTCATTAATTTACATGTACCAAAAGATGCGCAATTTATTTGGTTTTCTGGAAACGGTATTATGAACTAGAGGTCATAAGTGACCGCAAGGTGGCGCCAGAGGGGAATTTATATCCTGAGTGATACCAATATAAATTCCCCTCTGGGCGCACCTTGCCGGTCCACTTTATGACCTCTAGTTCATAATACCGTTTCCAGAAAACCGATAATTGCGCATCTTTTGGTACATGTAAATTATTGAAATATAACTTTCGGTACCGGAAGCTATACTTTACCGGTCAATTTTGATCAGCTGGTACATCCGATAACGTTGCAATAAATCCCTCCTCTGGAGAAAACCATTCGCTGTCGAGTTCACTTATTTTATTTCTGATACTATTATTTTAACTCCCGTGAGAACCCGCGGACTAAAAAGTCACTTTTCGCACCTTTAAACANAAAAAATCTCTACAAGATAGCTTAAACACATTGAAACCGATTTTTGACTTTTGAAATTTCTTATTTCAAATCGTCAAACGGTACTATGAAATAAAATTGAAAGTAGAACTATTATATGAATCAGGGCCCTCAGTTGATAGATCGTGACTATTTGAATGATACAAACAACGCGGAATACTAGCACTCAATCAAAACCATAGATTGTAGAATAAGCCGATTTCATAAGTCTGATTTGGGCTGATTAACCTATGAAATGCTTGGTTTCCGCATTTTTCAAATAGTCACAATCTGTCGGTGATAGGCCGTTAATCCATATATCTTTAATCGAATAAGAACAAACATCCTGAGTCAAAGGTGGCGAAAGATAAGGCTGAGGCTTTTTTTTGCGAAACGTTTTTATGTTGTCTGGTATCTTGCCAATTTAAAACTTGAAATATTCATACTCAGAAAAAATATTTATTTTAGAACTTTTCGAACAATAAACCTTGAACTTATGTCACAGGGATTAGTTGCGGTCTTTTTTCACTTGGGATGCTCGTTCTTCCTTGATTCAAAATATAGGTAAAGCATATTTTCAAATGCGAAAATTCGGTATAAAGGATTCAGATTATCACCACAAGATGACTTAATTCATGCCGAGAATTTTGTTTTTTGGGAATTTTATAATAATTATGTTTTTATATTGTATTTTATACAGGGATTACAAAGGGATTTTTTTTCCCTTATTCTCCAATTTTGACCCCGATGCCGGTCCGATAGAAAATTTTAAGAAATTTCAGACAATTTGGCATCTGGCATGAAGGTTTCAGAGTGAGCAATTCATATCGGAAAAAAAGTCAAACAACTCAAATCTTAGGGGTTAACGATATTGAGATATTTCAAATATCATATTTGCTAACATATGCATCGGGTAAGCATAGAAACTCGGAAATGTGACAATATAATTTCCGGAAACTTTCAGTTTTTAGTAAACATGACTGAAAAGATTAAATATGTTCGAAAATGTTCCAACTTAACCCTTGATAATTATTATTAATAATTATCAATTTTTATCACTTATTATAATTATTGATTATTATTTATAATTGTCAATTATTATAAATCATTACTGTGAATTCTGCCTATAAGGACACCCTCTATAAGGACAATTTGGGGAAAATGGCTAAAATCTACGCTTTCTCATTTTGGTGCGTCCCTCTATAAGGACAATTTGGGAAAATAAACAAAAGAGTATATTTTCAAAAAAATTCTTCAAAAAGGTCCTTAAAAAATACCTAAGGACACATTGTTAAGGACAATTTTAGATTGTATGCAATTAACCCTTGGAAGCTCCGAACC
>SCLH01000375.1:334032-376737 GCA_004367855.1 Oikopleura vanhoeffeni | reverse complement strand
TTGCTATGGAATATGTGCTACACCTAATTAATTTATTACTGAAATCGTTATGTTAAAGGTGGGTAATAAACATCTTATTTTATTATTTAGTTTCCGTAAATTAGTATTCAATTTTACTTGTTAGTATATCATACGCCTTGTGACGGAGACCTCAGGTAATTGATGGTTTTTTTCTGGGGATATTGAACTTAGCAAAAATTTCATCTATGGTTTTCGGGGTAGGCGTTCTGAGAAAATTTCCCTTTTGATTGGCAGGTCCTGGTTATAAAATTCACGTGTAGAGCTCGAGAACTCGGAGGTGTAGTAGGGTGTACACGGTTGCATGATTAGATACTTCGAGAAATTACGGATTGTTTATTCAGGGGGGGTGCGGCGTATAGTTAGAAGTTCGTCGCCCAAAAAACCGGACTATCGCGTATCCGGACTATTACGCGTACTTTAACTATCGCGTACCTTCTGGAGAAATGTGCTCTGATGGTCAATTTGTACCCAATATCTAGAGTTAAAATATGCTGTAAAAATATGGTTCAAAGGATGAATTTTTGGTGATATTAAGGGTAATTACATTATTCTAGACTAGATTGTTGGATGTATAAATTTGATTTCATCGAAAAATGAATACAGTGAATTAAATAAAAAAACATGATTCAAAGAAGATTTCAAAGAAAAAAAATAAGAACCTGCTGATTGGTCATTAAACAGTACTTTGAGTATACATGTATTGAGTTAGGGTGGTCAAGTAAGAATTTTTGGTTGATTTTTTAAAATTTATTTTTCGTTACAATCTTCTAAGATGTCACATGTATTGTTTTGACTTTGAAAACATGTTTTTAACTTGTTGGAAATACCGACACTATGGTCAATCTGAACTGTTTTTAAAAAAGGATTTTTCCATTGTCGCCCCGACAGGAGGATCTTGGTCTGGAAAATCTGGTGTCTACGCTTTCTTTGCCTAGGAACGTTTTGAAAAAAGCCTCCATTTTTTTCCTATACTTACGCCGCCGCGGAACGAATAATTTATTTTTCAAAAGCGTACGGGTTTTTGCGGAGGCTTACGTAGGTTTATCTCGGGTTCCAACTATACGCTTACTTACGAGCGCACCCCCCTGTAGTATAATTATGGTATCAGGGCAGCTTTTCTGAAAAGGTTAAATTCAATTTTCTCCGTTTTCAGAAAAACGGTGTGATTAAAAAGTTAAGTCGGTTTTGGGTCCATTTTTCAAAAGATGATTGTAAAATTTTTTGATCCAGTTGTTTATTTATTGTAAAATGATATTATCAAGGATCCTTTTTTTTGATTATCGCAAGGTTTTATCGTCAGCGTAGCGTACCCAGGTGATAATGTGACTTTGTCTGAAAGTTTTCCTTATTAATTGATCGTTCAAAGCACCTATAATAGAGTTGGCTATAGGCGTTGTGAGCGTGCCCATTTGACACCTGTATTTTGTTTGAAAATCCCCTATTTGGTTTTCTAATGGTATTGAAATCGCTAAGAACTTCCGAGTAAAATAATTTATATTGTTCTCTGTAGTAGGTAAACAGTACCTCTTTAGAGATATTTTCTTTGGAAACTTTTGTGGGTTTCTTATAGATCGGTGTTTAAAATGTAATTTGATCTTTTGTTATGTTAATTGATGGGTACATCTGGTTGATTCGAAAAAACTATTTCGTGTCTTGATTCTCGAAATTACTTTTTTCTTCAGTAATTTGTTTTAAAAGAAGTTGCTATCGACAGATGAATTAACTTACAACGCTATAAGGGGGTTCCTCGAATTATGTGAAACTGTAGCCGTTTAGCTAAAGTCACATATCACTTGACAGTGGATTTTTGTGGGAACTTCATGAGCGCACTGCTAATAATAATAAATCTGCAAATAATTTCTTTGTTGAATTTGATTTGTAAACCCGTTAAGGGGTGGGTCATCTGATCCGGCAGATTGTACATTTTTTCAAAGCTAATATATGAGAGAAAAAAATTGTGAAATTTATTTTATATTTTTAATCTTCTATAGTTAACTTTTTTTCGAACACCGGCTGAGTTTTTACCACTCTCACTTGGAACGGAACAAGATATTCACAAACGCGATTTTTGCCATCCACAGCATATGTAAACTCCAATACCAATTTTTTTGATTTTTGACGATGTCCGTTTACCGGTAATGCGGTAAGGTCTAAAAGACGATTTCTTGAGACATCGCACATTCTCGAGCCATTTTTGGCCTGCACACTTCGTGTCGGAAATTTTTTGGCCAAATCTTTTTGTATTGAAGCGCAAAGGTGTCAAATTTCAGCTTTTTGTATCTTAAATGAGGGGACCTGTGAAGCTGAAAAATATACTACCCGGATGTTTTTCAAGAGAAATGTTGTGCAATAACATTTTTGTTCATATACACTCAAGGGGGTCGGATGCGCTAACTCTATTCTTTCAAAAAAATGAAGAAAAAATTTAAAAAAAATATGCCTTTAGACAAGATTCGAACTCTAACATCACCGTCAGACTCCAAACGTTAACCATTATACCAAGGAGAAGTTATCATCTGCTGAAATTTTCCTCATTATAATATTTAATGGCCCTATTTTACGGTGTCAGATGACAAAAGAATATTGCCAAAAAATTCTGACAAAAAAGTTGTTATAAATTCCAAAAAATTACTTTCGAAGAATTGTGTGTGTTCTCAATCGACTTTTTTTAAAATTTACGGTCAATTTCAGGTATAACCTGACATCCGTCGGAAAATCAAAACATTTGGTCTTGGAGTTTTTAATTGTCTGTTGGATGCAAAAATTCGATTTGAGAATATCTTGTTCCGTTTTCAAGTGAGAGTGTCAAAACCTCAGCTGGGTGTTCTAAAAAAAAGTTACCTAAAAGTGTCATTCTTGCAAAATTTAATAGTTTTAATTTCTTAACATACTTACTATCTGTAAAAATATTAAAACCACTTTTCTGAACTCCATTACAATTTAACCCGACCGATGGATTTTTTTTAAGACGATATTAATAAACTTCAGACATTTGGCATTTTTACTGAATTTCTAGATTTTTGTGTCAAATGGCACTTATTCGAGTGTACAGCCGAGTGTTAAAAATTTCATCGATAGTTTAGAAATGAAAATCGCGCGACCAACTCATTAGTTGACATAGGATATTTGATAGATAAAAAAATAATAAGTGATTCTACCTGATTTTTTATTAGGAATTCGAAAAACATCAACTTGAAATTTTGAACATGATTTGCGGAAAATTTTCTATATTTCTAAAATTCGACAGATGATGAAAAAAAAGATTTTATTGATTTTTCAAACGGCTTGTCAAAAAATATGTGACATGCATGAAAAAAGTTAAGTGGCTATTTTTTTTATTTTCATTCACAAATTAAAAAAAAAGAAAAAATTTTGGACAAAAAATGCGGAAATTTTTCATAATGCTTGGATTTTTTTTTGAAAAGTTTTACGAATTCAAAAATTAAAGTTCAGACTCAAATCTTTCTTTAAAATAGACAAAAATATTTGTATAAGTAGCTGCACATTTATTCTGGTTCAGCTAACGATTAATAAGCACGAAAAAGTAAAACAGCTAATTAATTTCGTAAGTTAAATTGACTCAAGTCTGCCGAGTCGATGCTCCCCCTTAAGGAGTGGGTGTCGCTGTTTGGGCCTCTTCCAAGGTTCATTTCTCGCCAAACTAGCAAAGGTGATTATTCCAAAACAGTTGTAACTAACAGAACCAACCTTCGCGGTAATTTTAACTTAACAGTATCTGATACAATCCCATCTACGCCGACACCTACGCTTTTAAAGCCTCTTAAAAAGACACGCAGTTAGTGCCTACTCCTTCAATTTTCATCTTTTTAATTATTTTTTGTGTCAGGCTCCGGGAGAAGCCTTACGAATAATGCAAAAGCGCGTTTTGTTTTAAATTTTGCTTTTAGCGGAAAAACGCGGAAAAACAAAATTAAAATTTGAAATGGTCAGTTTGGGAGGCTCAGGCAAAAAGCTATCTCCTCCACCAGTTTGAGATTACAGTTCCGATCATACTGCATCAGAAGCACAGGACTTGTTTAACAATTCTTAGAGCGTTTTTTTTTTTAATTTTTGCTTCGCGTCTCTTGGGGCCATGTCAAATTTTCATTTTAGCCAAATTGTTCGAAATGGTCAGTTTGGGAGGCTCAGGCCAAAGCTATCTCCTCACCAGTTTAGAAGATACACTTTTGGCTCATACTGCATCTGAAAGCACAAGCCCTTGTTTACAATCTATTAGAGAGTTTTTTTTTAAATATTTGGACGTCTCTTGAGGCCACGTCAACTTTTCATTTTCAGCCTAAATTTTTGACAAAATTTAGAAACCAGAAAAAATTCTTCAAAATAATTTTTCCGTAAATACAAACACTTTTAAGGATTTTGGTGCTATTTTTAACTCGGTAGCGTCAAAGAAAAACAATTAGCGCACTTTCAATTTAAATCATAAATAAATCAATAATTTTAGTTTTCGTTTTTTGGATTTTTTGGCCGCTGAAAGCAAAATTTTTGAAACAAAAGCGCTTTTGCATTATTCGTAAGCTTCTCCGGAGCCTGACCAAGACATAATAAAAATATGATGAAAATTGAAGGAGTAGGCACTAACTGCGTGTCTTTTTTAGGAGGCTTTTTTAAAAGGCGTATGTTGTCGCGTAGGTGAGTGTGTATCAGGCTTCACTGTTAGTTTAAAATTACCGCGAAGGTTGGTTCTGTTAGTTACAATGTTTTTGGAATATCACCTTTGCTAGTTTGACGGGAAATGACATTGGAAGAGGCCCAAATCAGCGACACCCACTCCCTTAAGCTCCTTTTGTTAAAACCGTAAAAACTATTCTTAGCCAAGTCAGGGGTTTGTGCAAAATTAAAAGCGTACATCACACAGGTTTGTTAACCGGGTACCAACATAATAATCTGTTTCGAACATCTATCAAATTTTTTTTATTATTTAGCCAATTTAACGAAAAAAACACACAGTTTAATTTTCATGAAAAATTCATCAAAGTCCAAAATGATCACGACGTTTAATTCTCAGGATGCTTGAGTACCTGTCAAGCAGTTTGTTGTCAGGACTGTTTCGTAAATTATGGAAGCTTTGTCAATATACTATTAGACATATAATTAAATACAATTGTTATTTCCTTCGTCTGTCTTTGAAAGATAACCACAAATGTAAAAAACAAACACTCTCGTTTTGGATGTCGTGGTTATTAGTCAACATACATTTTATATGCCTTTATTTATGACCTTTTATGTGTCCAAACCAATACATTAATCAAACCTCTTATGTCTCTCAATTAAGATACTGTTGGACATTATTAAGTTTCATTAACTTAGCCTAGATTGAAAATTCAATAAAAGCATTTTTGGAAAAATCGTGCGTTCGAATTCAAATTTATTGGTTGTTAAAATTCTAAACATTTCTTCAATTCAAATTTTTTGCCAAAATATTTCGGCGATATTGCCCCCCAGTAGCAAAGAAAATTCCGAACAAAATTTGTACTAGGCTTTCAAACAGTTTAAAATTTGACTCAAATATTTTTCAACACAAAGTCGAAAATTTAAAAAAAACAAATAAGAAAATTTCAAAAAAAAATTTTAATAAAATTTTTGGCTAAAAAAATTATTAAAAAATAATATTATAAAAAAATCAAATTGTGTTGAAAAAAGTATTGAAAATTTGAAAACTTGCGAAATAAATAAATCAAAAATGAGTAAAGAACAAATTGTGTTAAAAAAATAATTTAAAAATTCCCAAATTTGCTCACAATTTATTAATAGAAATTGGTTCGTTAGTAACGAATCGTTACTTTCATATCATCAATTTCTTTCATTTCCTTTCATAATTTTTATTTTTGAAGTTTATGTTTTAATTGCTTTCAAGAAGTTTCAGCAAAATCTACATAGAGAGAAAAAATCTTAAAAGAGAGAATTTTGGTTTCAATTTAATTTTTAGAAAAAAATTAAGAATTTTTTTAACTCCGATAAACAAAACCAGGCTTCATTCGTTGATTGTTGAACATGAAGGGTGTCCATAAAATTTCTTCAAACGAATCCATATATTTTTCACTCAATCCTAAATAAACTCAATAATTAACTCCAAGCTCAGGAACCAGTCAAAGACGATGGTGCTTGGCAAAAGATGATTTTCGTTATTCTATGCAAAATAACACGCCAAACACAGTTCGCTGCTTTTGAAATGCGATCAATGATCGTTAAAATTATCGAAGCTAGAGCTTTTAAGCTATTGTTTCAGCCAACATTTTTATATAATTCGGTCTTTGAAAACGACTTATCCGATTGAGTAGGTAGCAAATATATTAAGACAAAAAAGTTAAATAGGAATGGTCCAAATCAGACTATTGCTTCTAATTTTTTTAACAAAAACTAATAATTAAACAATTTCGGTCATAATTTTTTTTTCATTATTCACTGAATATTTGTGCTCAGTTTGAGATATCTAAGAACTCAATCGAATGAGTCTTTTTCGAAAGCAAAATAATACAAAACAATGTGACATAAAAAGTCGGAGCAAGTACCGTAATAGAAAAAACTACCATTTCTTATCAGTTAGCGAGATATTTAAAACAACTTAACTACCAGAAATCCACTAGCGTGTGACCATACTTGTTTGGCTTTGTTTTCATTGAGAAAGTTGGAATTTATGAACAACTGTGATACAAATGTCGAAGGGAGTTTAAAAGAGTGATCGTCAATTTATGAACGAATTTGATCGAGACGATTATTTGATTAGAATTTTGAAAAATACAAGCACATATATGACCATGAGATACAGTTTTTATTTCTTTCGAAAATATTGCTCGGGACCTATCTATATTTTTTAAATGGGAAAAACATATTGCTAAAATTGTTATTAAAATTCTATCAACTAACGAACCAAATCAAAAAATCAGAGTTTATATCTCATATTCACACTTTTGTTAATATCCCGGCCCTTTACAAAAAACACACTACGGTTTCCTACATGAGGGCCGGGATATTAACAAAAGTGTGAATAGAGGATATGTGTTTTCGTAATATGATGGGGTATAACAAAGAAAATATTTTCATGGCACGGTACGGAATACATTGAAATTTTTTTATTTGAGAGATTTACATTTTTGAGACCAAAAAATGTCTTGCTCACCGGATTTCAGAGAAAAAATCAATAATTATTCAATCATTGAATGCTGTTCAAATGCTGAAAGCAAGCCAAAAATTTTTATTTGTAAAACAGATATAATTAATAACGTTTTTCAGAGCAAAATTTACTTTTTTCAGATTGTCTTTTAAATAAAAACCGGAGATCATTTTTTGCATGAAAAAAATACTGATATTTGTTTAGCTTTTGATTCATTATATTACATTCGAAACATGCTAAAAGTTGAGACAGTTAAAAAAAGTTTCTGGCAAGTTGAAACGAAGATAATTTCCTCAGTAGTTCCCTTAATACCAATTTAATTTTCAACATTTTTTGCATGTACTCACTTTCCAGGGTCGCGATTATGTTCTGTTTCTTCACATGTTCTGTCAAAATAAATATCCCGTATCCCAAAAAACTTAAGAAACATAAAAATATGATTAACGAAATTATCAATTTACTCATTGAGGGAGTTCACACTCAGAAGAATTGATACGATGGAATTTATCTTTATACGCATCACTGAGTAGCTTAGTATATTGTTGATGTCTGATTGTCTCGATTGGATAGATTGGAGTAACTGCATCAGTGTCGGTGATTAAGCTGCCTTATCGCGTTAAATGAATATTAAGAGAGGGACTCGCTAGAGCTAAATGAACAGTTTAAAAAAAAGAGCCAGAGAATCTAAGTTGAGAGGCGTATTTTTACTGAGAGCTAGATTACCGCTAAATTTGAAACCTTTTTCAAAATTTATAAATTGAACCAATTTCAAAAGCTGTTGAAACCGCGTACGGAAATCCATCAAAGCCCTCTTTAATCAAGAATTAAAAAAAAATATTCCACCAAAACTTGCAAAATTGATAAGTCGTCCTGACCACCGTTTAAAATATATTTCATTCACCTCATGAAAAAAAATAGTTCTTTCGATGTGCTAAAATTTCGGTTTTTTCCGACTTTTTCAAAATTTTCGATTTCGACGTAAAAATGAACAGGACCTTTTACGGTTAATAATTAATAATAACAAAAAAAAACACCTTAATTTAGACACCTTCGATAGCAAGTGCTCGTTTTTATAGTGTCTTTTCCAAAGACGATTTATTAAGTAAAAATTAAGGATCTGAAAAATTTAGATTATACGAAATAAGCTAAAAATGGCAACTTTTATTTGAAAATTATGAAGTGGAAAAAAGTGAAGAACCTTTGCTTGACTCTTGCATAAATTGAGTAGTTATGGTTTTTTTCATCTTTAAGTATATTTTAATTAAACTGGCAGCTTCTAATTTTTACAGAAATATGTACATTGCATTTGTAAAACCATCGAAAATTGATTGACAACCTCAAGGAAAACCAGTCACGTGCCACGCCAGCGACCTGGTAGTCAAACTTTGATAAAAATCCTTTCATATTTTTTCAAATACCTTGATACGTCAGTATATCATCAAGCCATTTGAATCTACCATTTTCGAGAATATCCTTTGGAAAATTTGCAGATATCAAATCTTTTAATAATCTCATTTCTTCTTTGTAAAACATTGTGATAGCATCGAAATGAGCCGCAAATGTTATTTTGATATCTTCAGATTTGTCTTTTTTCCACGACCGGCCCTTTGAAGCTTCAAGACATTGAAATACTGGTTGATCAAGACAGTAAAAACCTTTTCTCAGGGTAATTTGAGGTATAATATTATAAAAAATAAAATTTGAAGAAAATTCGGGTGTCCATATTGTTAACATTACGGCTTTTGGAAACGACTCATTCGTTTGAAGATTGCTCAAACAGTCCACAAAGAAAATAGTTTAAACAAGTCTTAACCAAAAGCTGTTTTTATATGAACGGCAGCAAAACCACGGCTTAGTTGTATTTCAAATACCGTATTTGGGAACCCCATAAGACCAAATATTGGCAGATAGACAATAAAATTCCGCAGAGCAGTATTTTGGAAATTTTTCGCCCGTCAATGCACAGATATTTAATTTGAATAAATAGTAGCTACTTTATCTCCATAATAGAATTATAAAACTGTAGAAAATCTAACAAATAGTCTTAAATTATACAGCCTGAGTTTTCTCGTCGAGGATTTTTTTTCGTTCGCCGGGTAGATAGCCAAAGTTGCCTATACTTTGCTATAGATTACGTAATAATTTGGCTGTCTAACCGGCGGACGAAAAAAAAAAGTCGCAAACGAGAAAACTCAGGCTGTATCAATTTAGAAAAAACCATAGAAATTTGTCATGACATCAATTTTAGTACTAGTGTATAAGTTCCAATCACTGTGCAACTTTTTGCGAAATACCAAAAAAGGGCCCTCAAAAAAAAATTCAAAAATTCAAAAAACCTTCAAAAATTTTTTTGAATTATAGAACTTTTCTTATTTTTTCAACTAAAACATTCGAGATTATAAAATTATTCTAACAACTCTCGTAAGAGAATCTAAAGTTTACTTCCGTTATTTCTCTCATCCTATTCGTCAAAACTAGGATTACAAATCGTTCAAAAAAGGCGTAGGTTTGAAAAAGTCCTAACTGACCAGTTAGCTTTTAGGGGGTTTTATTGGAAAAATCGTCCGACTCGCCCAAATTTAGTCTGTTTGATTTCATTCTAAATATCCCTTCACGAGGAAGGTAGTTATTTTCTAGTTTAGTCTAGTACATTATGTACGTTAAGTAGTACCAATGTACTAGACCAAATTAGAAAATATCTCCTTCATCGTAAAGGGATGCGTGGTCATTTTGGAGCTAACTAAGAGCTCAATGGTAAGAGTAGTTTCCATAAGCCGACCGGTTAACGGTTGGACACCCTAAATTCAAATTAGAGAGCGACTTTCGTGTCGATTCAAATAAATCACAAACAACGGCACAAATACGGGAATTTCTTCTAAATAAGCCTTAATTTTTTCTAAAAAATCGCAATTTTTAAAATAAATTATTTTTTGAAAAAATTTTCATCTTTCTTGTTTATAAATCGCTTATTTTGTCAAAAGAAAATACTTTACAAAAATTATTTTCGTTGAATAAACCGCAGTCGTTAATTACCACGCCTTTATCTTCATTGAATTTGAAAGTTAATTTTTTGTCCAAGTTCAAAAACTCGGAGAGCCTGTCATATTCTGATTGTGGCTCAGTCACCAATCTTGTCCCATCAATCAAATATATATTTTCTGGTTTAATATGATCCAACCAAGGTTTAACCATGTGGTAATACATACCGCCAACTACGGTTTGTCCTAGAGTCACACCTTCGAAAGTTCCTAAATATAATTTGTTTTTGTAAGAGGTTTTTGGCAAGTTCTTGAGAATAGTGTTCATCATGACTAAAGCATGAGCATCAGTGTAATTTTTTTTTGTAGCTGATAAGAAATTTAAATTTTGATAAATTCGTGTGAAATGATCAATTTTTCAAATACTTTATTTATGGGGGAGAGTGTCTACTACAAAGGGCATATATCGAAAATCCTCCCCACTGCGCCTTTTACACCAGTAGGCGTAAGTGACCAATGAAATAGCGGGATTCTTAAATTAAGTCGACAATCGAGTATTCTGATTGGACATTGGCTCCATAGTAACGCCTACTGGTGTAAAAGACGCAGTAAGGAAGATTTTCGATATTGCCGCAGTTCCGGTGTCGCAGAGAAAAAAATCACGCAATTTGATAATTTTTTTTGTTAATCCTTTCAGTGCTCATATTACCGAAAGTGCCAATATCGCCGAAACGTCTACGCAATTTTTTAAGGAAAAAATTTATTTTTGTACCGATATCGTCGAAAGTGCCAATATCGCAGAAAGTGAATTTTTGACAAATATATTTAACAAGCAACTTTCAGCAATAAATGCATGCCCTGTATCTAATTGTAAATCAAACTTATTGTAGGGCAGCAATAGCGTCGAAAGTTTGTTGCCAAAAAATCTTATATAGGGGGGAAAATCGCCGAAAGTTTTAGTCCAAAAATCTCAATTTGTGTTGGCGTTTTTCGGCAAAATGGTCACTTCTGGCGATATAAGAACAAATCGAGGATATAATATAATATTTATTAATAATATAATATATATTAATAATATCGAATAAAAAAAATCAAAGACATAAATTTTTTTATTTAAATTTCATGACTATATGTTTTTGTGCCATAATTTGTCTAACATGTGAATAAACCCTCTTGACAGGATCACATAAAAAAATTATAATTTTGACATTTGGATTATCTTCCTTCATCATTTTAGCCCTGGCAGACAATACTGCTATATCTCCATTCATGTATCCAGGACTTTTTTCAACTAAAATATTTCCTGGAGGAGATAGAGGTATTTTGTACGTTTCGAGTCGTCTTTGTTCTTTTGGTCGAACTTGTTGATAATACACTGGCTCAAAATGGCGGAAAGTGACTTTGAAAAGTTTCATAAAATTACAAAAAAAAGGTTTTTATACCTTATCAAATTGAGGTTTCGAATATAATATGTTTATATACGAATAGTAAAAAATAACTTAATACAGTCCTTCTTCCCAACTGATAATAAATGTTTGGTTTTTTTGTATCTAAAATTCTCAAATGTAAAAATCCAAAAAAACTTTCAACTTGTAATCTTTAAAATTTTCTCGAAACCATAATAATTAGAGGAAATCTTTGAAATATTAAAAAATACACATGCGGTGAGTTTATTGGCACTTCTGCCGTTTGAGAATTTTTTAAATTCACTAGCACTTTTTTTTACTGTACCGACCTCAAAAAGTGTACCAGTTAGGGAGCGAGGACTGTCAGTAAACTCAGAAACAATTTGTAATGAGAGCAGAAGAAAACTACAGTAACTTCGCCCTATAGCGCGCCGTGTGTACATTATTGACCTCTCGTTCTTTATACCGTCATTTAAGAGTTAACTAAAGAAATATTTTCATTATATTTTCGAAGAGAGTCAGTGACCTTGAAGATGACATTTAGATGCTTAATTGAAACTTTCCATTTGGATGACAATCGATAAAAGTCAAAGAACCTGTACCACATTTTGCACATCCAACAGAGATCACATCAGGCCATTTCTTACAAATGAGATCTAATTCGTATCAATATCATACAGGGGGGGCCAATATTTCCGAAAGTTTTTTAGCACAAAAATTCGTAAATATGGAGAATAACAGGAATAATTTTAGCTAAAATGTTGATTTTGCGTAGGTTAAATTCGGAAATATGGGGAACATTCGGAAATATTGAGCCGGACCTATTGGCCGTAAAAACTGATAAAAAAGTTTATATTTCCATATAAGGATTAAAATAATGAAATAAAAAAAATATTTGAAGGGTTTTTATAATTTTTAAAATACTCATTAAAATCGTCACCAAAATTTTCTTCATGAAATTCTACCAAAAAGCATGTGTAACTTTTCAATTTAACTCAAAAGTTCTTTTTATCATTTTTTAGATAATTTTATACAGAGACTTACCTGCAGCAATCAAAACGCTTGAATTCAAAAAGACGCATGTGTTTAACAAATTGAAAATCTCATAGACCAATCAAAGGTGTCAATCAGGTTACAGCAAAAAAATTAGATCGATTAAAAAAGGTTGACTGTACATAGTCAAATTTAACTGTTAACTATCGTACAACTTATTTAACTCAAATACTGCTCGAACAACGCCCACATTATGCATTTTTATCCATCATAAGAATTTAAGGGGGTAGGTGTCGCTTTTTGGTACCTTTCAATCACGCCTCAGAACAGTTGTAAAAAATCTGAGGATACTCGTTTGTAGATCTAGCCTTCGTCTAACGATTACACATCTCAAAGATTACACATCCCAATTTTTTTTCGCCCTCAAAAAATCACCATGCCTCAGAACCTGAAAAAAAAATATGGACATTTTTGAAAACAAATATTGAACTTTTAAATCTAGACCATTCCTGAATAAATCCTGCTTGAGCCAAAGTTTCTTTAGTAACCATGGAACAAGCTGTGTCTAATGGATGGTGATCATAGCCCCATGGTTTTGGTCCAGGCATAATTTTGATATTTTCAACATAGATTGTCTCATCAGGAATTTTTTCTACAAGTTTTTCGAATAGATTTTTTTCGGTTATTTCTACAAAATTTTCTGGATTTTCTTTGATTATTTCCTCGGGTGTTTCTACTAAATTTTCCGCTGGATTTTCTTTTATAATTTCCTCGGGTGTCTCTACAAAATTTTCTGCTGGATTTTCTTTGATAATTTCTTCGAGTAATTTTTCCGTTGATTGTTTTTCCGGTGCTCTTTCGGATAAATATGATATTGTTTCATCTATTTCCGTGGCAATATTTTGACTTTTTTCTTTATAACCAAATGTATTTAAATCGATCACAATCCCGTAATATGGACTGATTAGGATAATTTGAATGTCAAAAAGTTGCGTTCTCTGTTCATAAACATTAATGGATTATGAAACTTTTGATAATATATATTTTTCACAACCTAAGTCGATCTTAANCTTCACCTGCACGAGCGTGTTTCAGAACACAGAGACCAAAAATATTTTGGGGAAGTGTCATTTTGGCCGGCGGAATATCGGAACAGACCCCCGATAGTTCCCCTTATTTAAAATTTCAAGAATTTTGGTGAGTTCTAGAAATTTGTTATAAGACCGGAAATGCATTGTTTGGATGCAATTTTTTGTTTAATGCAGTCAAAATAGTACTGGAACAAGATAATGATCTACAAATATACTTACTAGGGTAACTTTTCGAGGGGAAAACTTTGGCATTATTAATTTCGACACTCGGCGCCACCTGGGGGTGCAAATAGCTATTTCGTCTATCTCGTGACCTGAACCAAATATGACCTGAACCAAATATGTATGTAGAAATATATTTATAGGGATAGTTTTTCAAGCAAAAATCTTTTTCATTATTAATTTTCACACACAGCACCACCTGGTAGTGAAAATAGGCTTCAAAACACCTCTTGGGTAATATTTTTCATTTGAAACCACTGAACTCTTGCTATTTTTAAACCATAAATATGAATTTCAAAATCTAAAAGGCTATTTTTGCGGTCAGCAATCCAAGTAAATACTATGTGTGTGTTCTGAAACACTCTCGTGCAGGTGGAGGTAGTACATCTCGTGCAGATGGGGGTTAAAAATGCTTGCTATCTCTATAGCGCGTGTTCGAATCCCACTTATGTTGTCTTAGTCATTGTCTTAGTGATTACACATCGATCAACATTGACGGTCCAAATATCAAGCACCCTTGGCGATAATCATACTCAAGACAATCATCTCTATAGAGATAAAAAGCTTTTTTAAGATTGACTGAGGTTGGGAAAAAGATATGCGCTTAATAATATACGGGTGCCTATGTGGCTTTTCTGCAGATCGGCAACTCACAGGTGCGTGTTCAAAAGCGTGGAAAACATTTAGGCGACGTTATATGCTATTTTTTATTATAGATCTTCAGTGGATAAGTCGAAAACGACAGAGGTGCATAAAGCGAATTAGTCCGATTTAAAAAAAATGCCTCACGACTCGTGAGTCACGAGTCATGACAGCACGCGAGGTCTTAGAAAAAATCAGAATTTTTCAAAATATCAAATAACCCCTTTCCTTAATTTTGGAACATCGAAACCACCAGATATAACATAACAGGTAATTGCAAAAATCAATACCAATAAAAAACCCGCTATTGATTGAATATGATGCATTTGACTTGAATTATGCCTTTCTCTAAAATAATTTATTATGAATTTTTATATAGTTAAAATTTGACGGAGATGACTTCTGTGAGACCAGCTTATGATTAAATTTGATGCATTAAAATTGGATTATGCCATCGAAAACTTTAATTCATATGTAGACCAAAATGAGCTTCGTCGCCAAAAGTAATCACAATTGTGTACAGTGTTTTTTTTTGGCTTTAGAGCAGAGCAGTCAAAATTTATTTTCGGTTTAGAGCATAGCAGAGCAAACCATTCAAAATATGCTCCTAGAGCAGAGCAGAGCGAACCGAAAAATAAATGGTGCTATTGCTTGCAAGTATACTGTAAAAAGCATACGAATCTTCAAAAACTTATTTTTATTCAAACATATCAAATTATTTCACTATTTTTTTCGGTTTTTCATCATTTTCACCATGTACAGTAAGGCCTAAAAACTTCGGCTGAATTGTTCAGGATTATTTGATTTTCAACAACCTGTGATTACCACAGTTTTAGCAACTAACTTTCTACAAAGTAAAATCAAAAATTCTGAATTCTCTGCTCGCGTTCAATAATATGTGCTTTTTTCGCGCCATCTTGTGCTCTTCCTTCATATTTACTCTACCGTTTTAATTCTGAAATGGCTAGATAAATAAAACGCTATCTATGTTAAAGACGCCCACCGTTCAAAACCCAAATACTTATTCGATTAGTTTTAGGGCAATACGACGGTGAGCAACTAAAGCAGCGGGGAGGTGTGATTATTTCTCTCACACGTAATGGTGGCCTTCCCGTTTTTGCGATTTTAGTTAAAATCCTTGAACAGTTGCCCCTTGCAGTCTAAATAAACAAAAAACTTTTCAGTTTATGGCAAAATTAGCATAAGTCCTGATTATTATTATTTTTCTGTACTTCAAATTTTGCAATAAAGTTTTATTATTATCGAAAAAAAACGATTTCAAAAAATCTGCCGACCCCTGGTGTACACTGTACACATCAGTGAAATTCAAATCGACCTGCAGAAATACATGTGGATTTTAAAGAAACTGTTTCAGGGTCACCGTGATTACAATATGGCGATTTTCAGTATTAAATTATCTTTTTATATCCCTTTAGGAAGAAGGTTGCTATTTTTTAGTTTGATCTAGTACATTCGTACTACTACTAGTACATAATGTACTAGACCAAACTAGAAAATAACAACCTTTTTCCTAAAAAGATATAGAATTAAAAGATTATAAATATTATTCGTGGTTTCAGCTTCAGAAAGTACTTATAAGATTTATCAAAAATAATGAGTGAGTATTTTATGGCTTATTTCAACTTATTTTCAATTTCAACATTTGATTTTCGGCGCACAAATTAAAAAAAAATATGTTCGCTTAGAGACACAAAAATTTTTAAAACCAAAAGAAAGACGTAGGCGTTAATCATAACAACGTAAATAACACTAGAAAGTATACTGAGACAACTTTGAAAGTATGAGTTTTAACTATACAAAAAATATAAATGATATAAACTATTTTGAATAAGATATTTTGAAAGTCAAAAATGGATACCGCTTTTATTTACCCATCTTGTAGATAATTCTTTTGTGGTCATTTTAGGACTTAAGATTTTTTCAAAAAAAAACGTGCGAAAAGGGAGTTAAAATAGTTCAAAATAGATTTTTCGAAAATTTCACCAGGTCGGGTCGAATTTTTTTGGAAATTTTCCGGGTCGGGTCGAGCGTCGACCTGGTTACTTCTTCGTCAGGTCAAAAAAAAATTTTCGACGCAAATCGGCAAAAATTTTCGACGCAAATCAGCCAAAAATTTTTGGATTTTTTTTTTAAACTTTTCGGTTCTTCTTTCTGATTGGCCGAAATCAAAATTTTAGTTTATGCTGTTTTGACAATCGTATAGTTTGAAAAATTTGCGATTCAGGTTCATAATATGGAATTCTCAATTCATGCGTGAAAGCATGTTTTTTGGGGCTCTGAAAACCGTTAAAACCCTTAAAAACCTTTCTTTTGAAACAAATCAAATCGGATTCCTGTGATATCTTTAAATTTTTGGAATAATTAGAAAATAATAATAAAATGATAGATTTATAGTATAAAATACATAAAAAATCTCCCATTAGAACCCTAGGACTAAAAGGTCACTTTTCACACCTTTAAACTTTTCTGTGGAAAGAAATCTCAAAACCAAAATCCTGTGTCTTAAAATGACAACAAAAAAATTCTCTTCAAGATAGGTTAATAAAATCGGTACCCATTTTTTATTTAAAAATTTCTTATTTTAAATCGTCATAAGATATCTATCTTAGAAAATGAACACAGCTATTGAATGTAAGTCTCTTCTCTATGTTTCTGATTCAATATTGACCAAGTATAGATATAGAAAACACAGAAGAATATTGTTATAAAAATTATAGGAAAATTATTTATTATCATAAATTTGGTCAAAGGAATCCGTCATTGTTTAAAAATGTGTAGATCACAAAATTTAAATTGTCAGTTGAGAACGTGAGCCTCGTGAGGTGAAAGGAATTTGATAAACAAGGCAGATTACAGCCAATATATCACTGACGAAGCGTCGCGACGATATGTATCTCCGGTTCAAAACGTTTAAAATGTCTCCTTTATTTTTATAGGTGCCGAAATTATCAAATTGTTTTTGTCATTTTTTATTAAGGGTCGTGCTAAAAGTCAAATTCGAGCGAAAATCTTACATCATGAAATATAATTGAAGATCACTGATTGCTTGACAAATCAGGAACGAGCTTCTGAATAAAATGATATTTTCTCTTAAAAAGCCTACTACTCCGTGTGTCTTGAAGATATAAAAATTATTTTTAGATTTTCTTAACCACAAAATACGTAAACATGCCTGTTACTTTCCAAAATTCGTTATAAATTTTTCCAAGAATTTTCAAACCTGTTTTTTGAGGGTCTCATCCAATAGCAAAAGTAGTTTCCCTTCCTAGCAGTCCGCGTGTATATAATCTTTGTTTAACTTTATTAGCTTGATAATGGAATAAAACCGAAACGTTGCTTTTAATAAAGAATTAATATTTGTTCAAATTTATTAAAATATCTAAAAATAAATAGATTTGTAAATAAATTTTGCCTGATATTAAAACAGCAGTAAAAATAATGAACTTTTATTCCATTGTAGTGAATATAATATAATTTCGAAGATAATTTTAATATAGAAAAAAATATAATTCTGCTGATTTATGAAATATAAGGACCATTTAGGAAATAAAAGCTTTGGGAAAATTCTGAAATTGTCCTTAAATTTTTCTAATTTTTCTTTTCACTCAAAAATTCGTAATTTGAATGGTTTTTTTTGCTCTTCACTGAAAAATTTTACTTCTTTTTTTATGATTGAAATCAGTGACATTTTATTGGTAGCTGTTTGGAAAAATTATTTGCATTTTGACCTTTAGGCATACATGGTTTATGTTTATTATAAAATCAAAGATTTTGAGTTTGCGGAGAGCTGTTACTACCAGAAACTTATTTTTTTCATATTGGTACTTTAAATTTCTGAAAATCTTTAAGTTTTGATTACATTGCTAAAAACCAAGACGACATATTTTCAAAACGATAAAAAAGCAATCTACTGACGGAGAATTGCCAATAGAGAACCATTCCCGATTGACAATACTCCGTCAGGAAATTGATTTTTGATCGTTTTGAAAATATGTCGTCTTGGTTTTTAGCAATGTAATCAAAATTTATAGATTTTCAGAAATTTAAAGTACCGTTATAAAAAAATTACTGTATTGGAATAAATATATCATCAGTTTGTCTCAAATTGTTCATCTTTTAACATAAAAACAATAATATTTAAGTGTTTAAATTTTTGGTGGAGCCTCAATCACAAGGAGAACACTCTTATTTTTGTTGTCATTTTAAATGTTCACAACTTTTGAATTCTCTATTTACCCTTTATTATTTAAGCTGTATCTAAGCTGCTGGGGCTGCAACATATTTATAGCGACCAGCCTTTTTTAGACTGAAAATAGCAAACATCATAGTTTTATTTCCAACCAAATTTTTAGTAAACATGTATTTTTGCGTTTCAGAAGCTGGGGTTATTCAAAAATTTTAAGATCAACAATAGTTTATCAAAAAATGTAGGCTTTGTATTAAAAAATAAAGTTTGAAATTATCAACGTAATAGATTTTGTTAAAAAAAAATTTTAGTTTTCCAACCTCAAATATCAAATTGCCTGTATAGTTTGCCAAAATCTCGTGTGTTGCCCATTGCTCTTACCCAATGTTCTGAACTCTCATTCAAAGTTATGAGATAAACTATAATTCTATGGACTTTCCTAATCTCTTAAAGTGTATCTTACTTGCTTTTACTTCCCTGGAAGTACCAGGCTAGTACTAAAAATAATAGGAAAAATGGGAAAATTTATTTTTTATCTTCAATGAAAGTGTTCATTCTTGCAAACTTTTATATTTTTATTTTCTTAACATAACTAAGTATCTGTGCCACAGTCACACCGTTTCTGTCACACAGTTTCAGTCACAGATTCTGTGGAAATATAAAACAATACTTTTCATTGCAACGCCAATTTCTACTTTATTACTTAAGTTACTTTAAACCCGACTTAAGAATTTTTTTAAGACGATATTAATAAACTCCAGCCATTTTCGGGTGTTAGGAGCTAAAAAGTACCTTTACAATTCTGCACATTAACAAGTTTCCTTAATATCAAAGTTTTTTATCATGAAAAATGGCCAAAAGTAGAGAAAAATATCTTTTTTTTATTAAAAATTGACCTTCAATTGCGTTTTGATATTAAAAAATGTCCTGACTATCAAAATAAATGCCGCCTTTAACACCAACAATTTTATTAGGAATTTTTTGCAAGAATAACATTTCTAAAAATTGAGTGCCAAATGGCACTAACCGGTTCTGCAACCAAGTGTTGTAAATTTCATCGATAGTTTAGAAGTGATAATCGCGCGACCATCCCATTAGTTGACATACGAAGATTTAATAGATACCTGCCTGATTTGTTATGCAGAATTCAAAAAACTAATAATAAAAATTTTGGACTTGATTTGCGGAAAATTAAGGTAAGTCCATAATTTATTCTTCACTTCAGGCGCAAACTTCAATTTTTGATGCTTGTTTATTTTTAACTTACGACTGTCTCTACTTTTACTTTATTTTTGTTGAATTCTTCAAAAAAAGTGTCAATTTTTGCTTTGAATTTTAAAGTTAACCTGCTCGATATCCAGTTACCAGTAAACCGGTGCAGAAATAACAAATACAATTGTTTATTAGGCTTTTGAGTTGGCCATTGAATGCAAACAAAGTTTGGTTAAACGAACCGTCTCGATATCGCCTTAGGATATTTAATATCGTATTAAGATAATGCAATATTATAAGGGCTCCCGACTCGGGGAGTCCCGAGCAAAAATGGGTTCTCGATTAAAAGGTCATATAAATACGAAACTTTAGCCAAAAATTTAAAATATACGGTTTATTATATACCATTTTCATCGATAATTTTTAGTCTTTTTTTCCTAGCTTTTGCTACTAAATTTTTCTGGGCGTGAAACCTTTATGTTTAAAAAGAAAATTTATACGATTGAAATATGGTTTTTTTATATCACAAACTTTGTCAGATATTCACACGGCACTTTCATAATTCTCTCGTTTCGAAAACAATTTCGGAAATAATTATAAATATTCTAGAAATTTGAATGGGGAAAATATGAAATATTTTTTGCCTACGCATTTTTTTATAGTTAAAGATTGGGATGTCCGATTTGGCATTAAGTTTGAAATAATTAAATACTGAAAATACAAAAATCGCTATATTTCGATCACTTGACGACCAAAATTTTTTTTTCATAATCTCAATTTTGATTTGGTTGTTATTTGCTCTCAAGAAGTTTAAGACTAATCCACCCAGTGTTTCTATAGGTCGATGCTAATGGTTGACATGCGATGTATACGGTAAACCCGACAAATTTTCAGCTGCAAAAACTACCCGGCTAGTCACTTTCCGTTATTATAAAAGGTGTTTTCGGGTAGCATATTTTTACACCGGAAGCCCTAATTATTATGATAATATTTACAGAAAGGAGTCCGATGTACCTAATCAATTCGTCTGATTTTTCTCCAAAAAAGATAGATTAGGTTTCTCGGGAACTTGTTACAAACAATTAATACGTACAAAATCTTGAACTTCTAATTCTTAATTCATTTGACTATGGTTTATTTTCTCTCGATATCACATAAAAAAGTTATACTAAAACGACTTAACACCTCGAAAATATCATATAAAATTAAGCTTAAAAATGTCCCTTTAAAAGTTATATTTAAAAAAAAGTTACACGCTGATTCCGCCTACTCTTTTTTAATCAATAGAGTGAATCATTCGTATCTTGTATTTCATGTTATTTATTTCCCGTCGAACAATGAATCACGTAGTATAATAACTTATTATTAATAAGTATTACGTATTTTGAAAATAAAACGTATTAACCAACTTAGTTTCTGCGCAGATAATTTCTTATTGAAATGATAGTCTTTTTCTTTCTGGGAGGAGCACAGAAAAAACCGCTTGGAACAATTTTGTTGGTCAAAATAAATTGAATGGGGTTTTATATATGCAGTCCATAGACGATTTGAAATAAGGAATTTCGAAAATAAAAAATCGGTTTAAATGTGTTCTAGCTATCTTGTGGAGAATTTTTTTTGGTCATTTTAAGACGTAGGATTTTTTTTGTTTATAAAAAATTTTCAAAAAAAAAATCGATTTTAAGGTCAATTTTTCGTGATTATACAGGTAGTATGTGATCCAGTTCTAGCGAAGCCATATGAAGTGCTAGAGAGCTGATTTTTGGCCAGTGAAAATTAAGCGTTTTTCGGTTACCCATTTTTTTGATTGAGGGTCGGCGACCAATATTTGACTTCTAATGACTTCATCGTATGGACTTGTAAGTACCCCCAAAAGAATCGGAAGGGTCGACTTTCTGATGAACGTATTAGCAACTATGGCATTGACCAAAACTGGCAAAAAAGGCATTGACCATTTTTGCTCTCTAGCGACCTTTCAGTTAATTATTGACCGATAGTTGCTAATACGTTCATCAAAAAGTCGACCTTTCCGATTCTTTTGGGGGTACTTACAAGTATACGATGAACTTGAGATTGACCTTGAACTCTCTGACCGTCATTAGAGGTGCAAATATTGGTCGCCGACCCTCAATCAAAAAACCGGAAACCGAAAAACGCTTAATTTTCACTGCCAAAAATCAGCCTTCTAGCACTTCATACGGCTTCGCTAGAACTGGATCACATACTTAGAGGCATTAAAAAATGCTCCACATTGATACGGGTGATAATTAAGTGGACTAAGAAACCAATCATCCGAAAATTTTTTCGAAATTTTTGCATTTTTTCTTAAGTATTTTTTTAAAAGATGAGATGTTAGAAAAATAACGTTTGCTCGATTTGACCACTAAAACTTCAAAATAATCGCATTTGACGTAAGCCAACTTTCTCTCAGTGTCTTCACTGGCTTTTCTTTGGAAGCCTACTTCGAAAAACAATTTCAAAAATCATATTTCGAGGTTATCCGCGGAGGAGAGATTTGAGATCTCAGTCGGAAATTGTTAAAAATCGTCGGTTATTTGGCGTTCTAGAATTGTTCAGTCGCCGATCAAAAAAAGCTCTCACTTAAAAATGTATATACTACCGTTACGTGATCTGTAGAAATTTGAGCTCATTTGATATGAATCAACCGCCCCTCAGAGTACAAATCCTAACTATTTGAAAAATGCGAAATCTGAGCATTTGATTGGTTGATCATTCCTAATGCTGACCAATGGAATCGGATTATTCCTTATTCAACGGTTTTGATTGGGTGCTAATATCTGTGGTGTTATCATCAAATAGTTAGGATTCTGTACTCTGAGGGCCGTTGATCCATATACCGTCTGGGAGAGATAGATTTTGAAGTTTTAAAATGTCAACTTGTTACGATACTGACCTATGTGTTGTAATGGTCAAAAAAATGTTGTGATGTACTTTTTCGCAAGATTAAGGATAGATGGCTACAAATAAGCGTTTTCGGTTCTCTAAGCTTTAGTTTTCAGAATATATCACCGGTGTAATCCCTTTATCACTTTTTGATTAGAATGCGTAGCCACTACTCCTTTTAACGTGTGATTTTAACGTGTGATTTTAACGTTGTGATTTTAACGTGTGATTTTAACGTTGTGGCTACGCATTCTAACCAAAAAGTGATAAAGGGATATGTCAAATCTGCCAGATATACCCGCTTAAAATCAATTTTTTTCGAAAAATTTTCAAAAAAAATCCTAGGTCTTAAAATGACCAGACAAAAATTCTCTACAAGATAGCTTGAACACATTAAAGCCTATTTTTTTTTTGAAATTCCTTATTTCAAATCGTCAATGACGATTCGTCATATCTTTTGCATCAGAAATGGTATGGACCTGATATAATGACTTTTGAACTTAACAAGACGTGTTTAGTAAGTAAACTTTAGTTATAAATAAAAGGAAACTTTGTAGAAAAAGTGACGAAAATTCCCCAAAAAATTTGAAATTTTTCTGAGTTTAGAAAAAAATAAAATGTTTTGATCTCTAGCGCTCTAACGATTTATATTTTGAACATAGTTAGCACTCCCACCATTCGATTTAGGGCCAAAATCAAATAATTGGGGTTTCATTTTCAGAATGAGGGGTTTATGTAAAATTTTATTGTGCGTCTAAAAGTGTTTATGTTTTTTTCATAAAAAATCAAAATTAATTACAAAAAACAGGTTTTTCGGCTAAAAATTTTTTAGAATTAAAAAACAAATTTACTTGCAGTCAAAACTGTTGACTCGAAAGAGAAAGTTTTTGACCAAAACTTTAGGCATTTATTTGTATTTCTTCATATCTATCAAAAAAATTCAGAAATATTGCATGCATAACACCCTGCGAAAATGCACTTAGTTTTAAGACTATATCTTATTTTTCTACAAAAATTTCAAGTTGAAGAAAAATTTGAACTTTTTCTCTTAAATCTCTCAAATTCTCTTAATATCTCAGAAACAAGTTGAGATGGACACTACGAATCAAATGAAATTAACAGCATGTGAACCAAAAATATGATTTATTGTTTAAAATTTATTAAACAACTGTGACAGTTATGCAGCATAACTGTCGCAGTTGTTAAATAAATTTTAAACAATTATTGTCAATAACTTAAAGGGGTTCTATAGGCAGCTTTTATCTTTTGTAATGTAAATCCAATTGACCAATTTGATCCAATTTTGGATGTTTTTTTATAAAATTCGAAATAAGCTTATTTTGAGTATATAGGTTCTATAGGCAATTTAGTATACAGGTTCTATAAGCAATTTGGTCCTGTTTAACCTCATTTACCGGTTGGTTCAACATGCTATCTTGAAAATATAATTTAAAACGTCTTGCAGAGATTACGAACTAACTTATCAGAATGTTTTATTCACTTCCTATGTCTATGCGGCATAGAGTCTGACTATGCCGAGAGAAATAAGCAATTCAAAAAGTCCATTTTGCCTATAGAACCCCCTTAAAGCAATTATATCATATTTCAAATTGATATGGTTTATTAATAGCAAATTATACCAAAATAAGGTTAATACAGATTACATACTTATCTCAGTATACGTAGCAATTAAGATTTTCTAAAAATATTTTAAATTGTGAATTCATTTCAGTTTTTTAGAAACTTGCAAATTATTTAATAAATATCCAAAATTATAAAAATATTAAATTTTTTGCACACTTTGAAAATTTTTTTCAGATATTTAAGAAATATTTTCTATAAAATCCTAATTTTTTCTTAAGACTCCGTAAACTTTCTTCAAAATTAGGAATTTTTTTAAATTTGTCTTTTTTTTTAAATCTCACAATTCGCTTTAAAATTAAACAATTAAAATAATTTTGAAATTTTTTTTTTTGAAACTTTCTTTGAAAATCCTAGAACATTTTCATTAAAATCTCAAAACTTTTTAAAATTAGACAATTTTTCATGAAATTTTAAATAATTTCAAAATTTTTAAAAAAATTTGAATATTTTCTTTCAAATTTCAAAAATTTGGAACTTATTTTAAATTTTAAGATTTCAAATATAAATTTTCCAAAATTCGACTGTTTACTTTAAAGTGAATGGTCAAATTTTAAACTTTAATAATCTTTGTCCCATTTTTAAAAAAGTTTTTTATTTGAGAATTTTTTTTCATTTTCAGAATTTTTATTTCAGAATTTTCTTGATTATTTGACAATTTCTAGAGAAAATTTGAAAGTTTTTGAGAAAATTTTAAATTTGTACGGTTGGAATTTGAAATAAATAATTTTCTATTTATTTTAAGCAATCACCGATTTTTGTTTACTTAATTTCTTTTAATAATATTTGCAGCTAAAAATCGCGATTTGAAAATTTCAAAATAATTCGAAAAAGAATAATTTTAGCATAAATATTTTTTATGGCTTTCTATTTTTACAAATTTGGATTATTTGTAAAATTTATCTGGATTTTTCTTTCCCTTTGAGTACGCTTTTTCAAATCAATGAAAACAACAGTTTACTTATTTCGTTGTATAAAAGTAAGTTTCATTGGTTTAATTTGTAAAATTGCGCTCTGGATAACATCAGCGTTCAAGCTTCCTTCGATTTTTACCAAGGTAAAATTCCTGATGAAAAACTCAAAATTGAAAAAAAATAGAATTACAGAAAAATTTATTCGAAACCTATTATTTTCGTTTAATTTTGAATTTTTCCTGATAACTTCCGCAGAGAAAACAAAATATTGGGTCCTTGCAAATTTTTCACCAATACAGTTTCTTAAGCCGAATCCAAAAGGACAAACTCGAGAATTTTTCATGAACTTTCCCTCCTCGTCCAAAAAGCGGTCAGGTTTGAAGATGTTTGGGTCGTTGAAGTGTTTAGGATTTCGCATGATAGCTCGTAAATTTGCTGAATTAAAGAAAATTTTACTTTTACGAACAGAAATTTATATTTTTCGGGAAATGGCGTTATTAAGGGGGACATCGTCGCCAAAATTTATTAATTGGTGTATTTCAGGGGCAGGCTTGTAAAAAAGGTGGAATTTATAGGAAATTCCTATTATGGAGATGCATCTCTTGGAGATGGGATGAGGATGGGCAGCTAGGGATGCATCCCTTCACTAGCTTGACAAGCTAAGCTTGTTTCAGGGGTCTTAATTCAAATTTATGACCTCCTTAAATTTTAAAGTTGTATGTTCATAAGCCACATAAACGTTTTTGTCGAAATTTTTGTCTTGATTTTCCAGAAATCGTTTTATAATTTTCCAAAAGTCGCGAAATTTATACTTATTTCATACTAAATTTGTTTGAATCCCTCAAAAAATGTCATGAAAACTCCAGCAATCTGCCTGTTTTTATCCATATTTTCAAAATTATTTAAATAAAATGAGAAAATTTGTCTCTTTAAAGGGGTAGTGTCTGTGAAAAAGTTTTTCTGAAAAAGAGAGTACTATACTAAATCCACGAAAAAAAAATCGATTGGTGATGGTTTCGCGACTTTTCATAAACAGATAACAGATGCTCATTAAAATGAGCTGCTACAGCGCTAGTGTGAAATGCATATAAGGTCGGAAAATTACATTCATAAAATATAATAAACATGCCACGGCATAATCATAAAAAAATACTAGTAACAAAATAAAAAATACGTCATTTTCAAATTTGAAACAATTTCAAATTAAACGTGAAAAAGTTCCTGAAGATGACGATTCTATTCATTTTATGAATCGAGCATTTTTGGAGGATGTGAATCCAGACGAAATTTCGGATGAAATTTATTCAAATAATGCATCAAATTCGGCAAATTTGTCAGACTCTGAAAATTCATATCATTCACATAGCAATTTTGTATACTTAGAAACAGATTATGACCCTGAAAATTCAAATTCCGAATTTTTTTTTATTTTGAATAAGACGTCTCCTAATTTCACACGACAGGTAATATTCCAAAATGAAGATGAATATAAGGTAAAATGATCTAATTTTCAATTTAGTGATTATTTTAGAGCTTTATCATAGCCGGAAAATATTTTTTCTGAATAAATAAAAACGAATTAACGATTTTTGTCTACTACAAAAACAGAAAAATATAAAGTATCAGTTAATTAGGTGCAATATATAATTAGAACTAAGTCAGTTTTTTTTTTGGGAAAAAATAATGGATGGTTAGACGGCGAGAGTGATTTTTCTCAAAATGGGTTAAATTATAGAGATGGCGCTAGCACGAAAACCGCGCACCGCAGAGATGCGAGACTAGCACCAATCGTTTTCTCTTGGCCGACTCAGTATAGAACTCTCACTTCCAGAAAAACTTTTTCACAGACACTACCCCCTTAACGACGAGCACCCTCTTAATAATATTACTTTATCTTTATTGCCAAGAGAGACGACTCACCTATAGCTATAGTCCCCTTTTTTAATATGTATTGTCCAACTTTCACATCTTCAGCAAGTTGATGAGGAAGAGTGTCTGCCACGGGGTACATGCGGAAATTTTCTTGCAGAAGTGAATTCATAAAATGACATTTTGATTCATCGATATTTCCTTCAAAATCGGTATTTTCAAGAATTTCATACAGGCATCTTGACTGGCACTCTTATAAAATTCTCAAAAGTGCCAATATTTTTTTTCCAACCGAACTCACTATCTATAGTATAGATTCTATACATATAGTCTATATAATTAGCAAAATAATTTTTGAAAAAAATGGTCCGGACCCCTATTTACTAGTCACTTTGGTTGGAAAGGATATAATATCCCTTTATCACGTTTTGGTTAGAATGCGTAGCCACAACGTTAACATCACACGTTAAAAGGAGTAGTGGCTACGCATTCCAACCAAAAAGTGATAAAGGGATATATGATATATCATATATCTCGCACCATGGAAATTATTTATAGTTAATATGTTAGTAAACTAAATATAGGGTGGCCAAATTGTTAAAATTTCGGTTTTTGAAAAGTCAGACAAAAATGATTCGAATCGGACCATTCTTCCTTTCTTTTTCAAGTTTTCGAGATTATAATTTTTCATTATTAGTTATTGATCAAAAATTGACAAAATGATTCGAAGCGGACTATTTTTTCGTTGTTGGTTTATTTAAATTCGCGGGATAATTTTGACCTAAGATATGTCCTTTTATCAACGGAACTCCATCTCAAAAACGTTACTATCTCTATAGCGCGAGTTCGAGTCCCACTTATGTTGTTTTAGTGATTGTCTTAGTGATTGCTTGAGTGATTACACACCGATCAAATTAAGTGGTCCCAATATCAAGCATCCTTGCCTATAATCATACTCAAGACAATCACTCAGACAACATTAGTGGGATTCGAACACGCGCTATAGAGATAGTAAATTTTTCCTTTGGTAAAAAGATATCTTGACCCTATCTTAACTATAGAGATTTAATTCTTTGGATACAATTTCCTGATTTTTCATGAAATTTAATTTATTTGACGTTTTCGGGTTGATCAAGCATTTAACTTTTTCGAATCTCTCCTGGGTTTTCCGCCATAACCATCATTAGCCATGTTAAAGTATTTTTTAAAGTATCGGCAGCTCCAAGGTAAATTGCAATAACTGAGCCAATAACAGATCTCAACCCAATTTCTGGATTTGTTTTAGCTTCAATGATTAAAATATCTGAAATAATAGGGTTAATTTATTTGATTTAAAAAAAGACCGTTTATTTTTGCAAATACCTAAGAAGTCTCGTGGATTTTCTGCATCGAGTGAGTCTTCGTGGTTTCTTATTTGCTCCAAAATTGGTCGCCAAAGTCCATTTGCCCCAAGACTCGGAAAAATCAAGGAATGCTGTTTAAGATTCAGCATTTGACAGAAAAAAATATCACGCGCATAATTTATGTTTTGGAAAACCTATATGTTTCCGCCTAACTGAGCGTCAAAAAAATGTTATGACGTAATTTTTCTCAATTTATCTACTATTATTTTGTTTATTTAATTTACATTCTTAGGTATATCTTTTTTGCACTTAAAGTTTCAAAAAAATAAAATTATTTGTACGGAAAATGTTTTATGTACTTTATTGATGTTTATTTATCAGGACATTTCTTGGCAAATTTCATTAAAAATGTATTAAAATGTATATTACTTAGAAATTTTGCAAACGTTTTTTTGCGTTAAAAATACTTTGAGAATATTTTTTTTTCTATTGGGGTCATATAATATGACTCATATTACATAATGAAAAAGTATTTTTGTTAAAAGTATTTTATTATAAATTCGGGATCGTTTTGGAATAACCTTGAATATTTAATGAAATATGACCTTATACAGATCATTTTGTAATTTGATTGCTTGGTGTCATATCACAAAATTTAAAAATAACGCCAGAGCTTAATTTTACCTGCAGATTTTAAAATAATTAAGTATATTTATTATATTCAAATTAAAAAAAATTCTGAACCTACATTTGGAAACAAATAATACGTCAAGTCAAGAAAAACCCTACTTCTGACAATAAACATTGGCATAACATTTATAAAACGCCGGAAAACAAGAAAACTGACCGTCAAATAATCGAAAAATTCTTTTACAGAAGAGCCAATTTTTTTAATTGCGGGTTCTTCAAAGTCGTATACTCTTCCAATTGCTAGTTCCGAAATCACGTTAAGAGTACCCAGGGTGAAATACTCTCGAGGATCAATCCCATATGGAGATTTTTTCATATCAGATTCAATTAAGTCGCAAATTTTTTCTGCATTTGTGGACATGACTTCCATTATTCGTTTTTTTGCCATTAATTTAGTGGATAATTGTCTTTGAGGGTATTTTTAAAAAAAATCTTGAATTTTTATAATCATGATAAAACACATTTGATAAAAAGGAGATCTAACCGAAAATTAAACAAAAAATCAAGTTTAAAATAAACTTTCTTTCAATTTTTATATTGTGAACGGTCAAAATTTTATTTATTTTCTCGTCTAGGAGTAAATCGGCAATGTATCGACAAAGATTTCAAAAATGATACTATAAATTGTATTGGATTGTACCCGTTAAGGGGGTGGCATCGCTCCGCAGCGATTGGTACATTTTTCAGAGCGATAAATGAAAGAAAAAAAATGTGAAAATTTTTTTTTTTTTTTTTTTTTCTTCAATTCAAGTGTTCATTCTTGCGAACGTTTATATTTTTAATTTCTTAACATAACTAATTGTCTGGGAAAATACGAAAAAAACTTTCACTGTACATCCATTTCCAACTAAACTCGAATACAGATTTTTTTAAAGACGATATTAATAACTTCAGACATTTCCGGGTGTTATGCGCTAAAAAGTCTTGTTTTTATGTGAAAAATGGTTAAAATGTCAGAAGTAGAGAAAAACAACTTTTTTTGAAATAAAAATTGACCTTCATTGCGTTTTGATATTAAAAATGTTCTTACTAACTAAAGAAATGGCGCCTATAACACCACAATTTTATTTGGAATTTTTGCAAAAAATATATACAAAACAAATAACAAAACAACACACAAAAAATAAAAAACAGACTAAACAAAAAAAAAAACCAGAAAACAAAATATAATAAAAAAATAAAATAAAAAGAAAAATTAAAAAAAAAAAAAAAAAAAAATAAAAATAATAAAAAATAAAACCACGAAACAAAAAATCATAAACATGAACATAGAAAAAAAAAAACAAAAAAAAAAAAAAAATAAAAAAGAAAAACAGAAATGCATAAAACAAAAAATAAAACAAAAATTAAAAAAAAACAAAATCAAAAAAAAAAAGTAACAAATAAAATAAAAATAAAAATATAAACAACAAAAACAAAATAAAAATATAATAAAAATGAAAAACAACCAAACTAAAAAAACAAAAAATATGAAGTAAAAAAATAAAAGATAAAAAAATATAAAAAAACAATAAATATCAAAAAACAGAAAAAATAACAAAAAAAACACAATACAAAAATAAAACAAAACACAAAAACAAAACTACATAATAAAAAAAAAACAAAAAAAAAACAAAAAAAAAAAAATATAAAAAAACACAAAAATAACAAAACATAAAATTTTAAAAATTTAGTGCCAATGGCACTTATCGATGTGTACATCCGACGCAGTGTAAAACTTTCATCGATAGTTTAGGAAATATAATCGCCCGACCGCTCATTAGTTGACATTACGGATATTTTAATAGATACCCAAAACACTCAATATGTGATTCCGCCTGATTTTTTTAGAGAGTTCAAAAAACCACCTAATAAAAATTTTGGACTTGAATTTGCGGAAAAATTTTCATATTTTTCTAAAAAAGTCGACAAAAAATGAGAAATTAACATATTATGTTTTTTCAAACAGCAGTCAGAAAATATGTAGACATGCATGAAAAAAAGTTAAAGTGTCTTTTTTTTAGTTTTTATTCATAGATTTCAAAAAAACAACCAGAAAAAATTTTGGACAAAAAATGCGGAAAATTTTCATAATGCTTTGATTTTTTTTGAAAATTTTACGAATCCCTAAAATAGGCAAAAATTATTCTTATAAGTAGATGCACATTTATTCTGGTTCAGCTAACGATATTAAGTAGAAAAAAGTAATACAACTAATTAATTTCGTAAGTTAAATTGACTCCAGTCTGCCGAGTCGATGCCACTCCCTTAAAACAAAGTGTTTTAAATTTTTTAATTAGAATCATCAGCCTCATGTAGAAATTGCAAGAATTGACCTAAACTTATTCTCACAAATTAAATAGGTTTGTCGGAAATAGGTTTGTCGGAAATATGTTTGTCGAATTATATTTTTTGTTTCATAATGCATGGTTTCCGAATTAGCCTGTTGACGGTATGGAAACACAATTTATGCACTTTCATTTTGTTTAAAAAGTGATGATAAAAAATAAATTTTCGTACACCACCTACAGTTAAAAGTTCTTTTCCACCTATTTTATGTTGTTTTTGGTCCAATTTAAGTTTCAAAAAAATATTTTTTATGGTCAATTTTTAACAGTGCCTCCATAAGTTTCTGTGTAGTTTGTGAAATATTCCATAATTTTCCCCACCAAAACCATTTCGGACAGTTTCTACTTTACCAAACAAGATACTGAATTTTCGAAATTTAAGAGATAATAATTAAAGATACTATCAGTATCAAAATTGTAATAAACTTATAGGCTATATATAGGCTATATATAAGGCTATATATAGGCTATATATAAGTTATAGCCTACTTATATATGGATTACCCGCCCTCGGAGTACAAATCCTAAATATTTGAATGATACAAACAATGCAAGATATTAGCACCCAATCAAAACCCTTGATTGCGGAATAGGCCGATTTCATTGGTCAGATTAAGAAANGATCAACCAATCAAATGCTCAGATTTCGCATTTTTCAAATATTTAGGATTTGTACTCTGAGGGCGGGTGATCCATATATCAATTATGTTTAACTTACCTATCAGGTTTCAGAATTTCTCTTGCCATGTTATCCAAGCCTAATTTTTCTTCACCCATTTCTTGATAAATGTCATTTTTCTCGGATTTTATTCGATTTGAGGCTATTCTGTTATTGAACAAACTTTGAAAGGGTTAAAAATACGTCCTTCTTCTTTGAAAAACATTTCAAAGGGCTGGTCATCCCTAAAAACTTTAAAATCCACTTGTACTAGAAGACACTAAATTTATTTTCGAAAATCGACAGGCCGAAAAGATATGAATCCCTGAAATAACAATTAAATAATATTAAAAAAAAATTAAAATTATAATACGCCCATCGCGCTGGATATTTCCTGGCAACAACAAATTTCATCAAAAATCCTAATAAATCAACTCCCCGTAATACTGGAACCAAACATTCGAAAAAAATTCAATTATCGGAATCGAAATTCTTCATAATGTGTTTGAAAGAAAAGATTTTACGATCCCGTTTTTTTTGATAATTTAAGGTATGCTTGAGCCACAATTGTGGCTCTGTGCTCACAAGTGTTAAGCTACTTTCAAAAAAATTGGAAGCAAAAATGCGAAGCAAATTTTTGAGAAAATATAGCATTTATTAAAAAAACGCTCTCTTAGAAGTTTGGTTTACTAATTATACAAGTTATGTTGAATTTCAGATGTATTTCAAATAAAAACTAGGAAGAGATAGATTTACCGGTTTGGTTTAGGTTTCCCTGTCTTGCTTATATGTCTGAAAGTGTATGCATGCAAAAAAAATTGGCACATATATAACGGAAGCTCAACTTGAGCTGCTCAAGGCTATTTCTATAAAATATTATATAGCCTATCTTATTACTCTCCTCAAAGCCCTATGTCACATAAGCTATGTGTAGGGTTCGAACCAGTGAAATTTTGATCTTTTAAACTGTTGATTTTAGCTCAAAACAAAAAAATTCTTGGGCAGAATTTGAAAACTTGAAAAATTATCGAAAAAAGTTTTTCGAGAGAATTAAGGATGTGGGGCACGATAATTGAGATTTCTCAGAAAACTTTTTTGATTGCCCCATTTTGTAGAGAATTTTCCACTGAGTTTTTAAGCGGAGAATTTCAGGTTTTAAAGTTTAAAATCTATATTTAAATTAAGTCGCAAACTGCCGCCAATTTGATTTGCTTTTAATAAGAAAATTTGGAAGATTTATGGTTAGATAAAAATACAAAAAAAATTTTCTATAACTCGCCCTTTATGATATTTTTTGGTGACAAAGTTTTCCGCCAACGCATTTTCGTCATTTTTGATGGTTAAATTTTCTCATTAAATGACCAACATTTTTTATTCAAAGTTATTAAAAAATTATTTATTCTGTCTTAACCCAAATTTCGTTGCGGTAACGCTCTTGCCGTTTTTAATTGAGAAAAATCAGTATTTATCTCCTTTTTATCGAGTTTAAAGAACACTCATGATAACTTTCAGTTTGGCCCTTAGGCCTCCCGGTCCGAACCCTGCCTATGTGGCTAAGTTTTTATCGAGTTTAAAGAACACTCATGATAACTTTTAGTTTGGCCCTTAGGCCTCCCTGTCCGAACCCTGCCTATGTGGCTAAGTTTTTATCGAGAAAAATCAATTCCAGCGACCAGTACCCCCTTTAATACCTGAATATTCGTAACTGCACCACATCTTAATTTAAAAGACTTACGTGCAGACATATGCACATAAAATACCTATTCGCAAACGACTAATGCGCAACCCTTCTTTTGGCCATTTCATAATCTGAAATTATTACTGCTCTACCAAAAAAATAACCAAGAAACCCAGATGATTGATAAATAGGAGGAATAAGTGCACCATGTTTCTTAGAATGGTTAATTTCATATTCTCTGCCAATATTTATTTATAAAAGCTGTCACAAACTTACTCTCTATAGTGAAGAAAGGGTGGCCAAACTATTAAAATTTTTATTTTTGGACAACTCAGTGTGGGCGAAAGGTCGTTCGGGGACTACATAAGCCACCAAAGAATCTAAGAGGGGGCTTAGAGTTTGAAAAACTGCCTGAACAATAAAGTAGACCTTTTAGTTTTTTGATTTAGTTATATTTGCAAGGCACAAACAGGAATTCAGCCACATCAGATTAGATGGGCATGAAAAAAGACGATTTTGTGTTTTTTGACGGTAAGTATCTTGAAAACTTCACATTGTAGAACAAAATAGTTAAATATAATGTAATTTTTGAACGAAAATCTCACACTCGAAATTATTATTGAAGATCACTGATTGATCGGCCAATCAGGAACGAGCTTCAGAAAAGAGTGGTATTTTGTCTTAAAAAGCCTACTCCTCCGTGAGTTTTAAAGATAGGAAATTTATTTGTAGATTTTATCGACCACAAAATACGTAAGCAGGCCTGTTACTATTCGTTCGTGATATATTCGCCCCAGAATAGACAAAAACGTATTTTTGAGCTGATTTTAAGGGTCTCACAAAAAAGCCTACTGCCTGAATATTTTAGTTAAACATTTTAAGCCTATATTAATGAAAAGCTGATGAGTTCGCGGAGAGCTGTTATTATCGAAACCTGAATTTTGATGTTTTTTCCTTCAGAAATTGTCTTTTCAGTTCCTGAAAATCTATAAGTTTTTATTAAAATGCTTAAAATCAGAACAATTTACTTTTTAAATGATCAAATAGTACTTTCCTGACGGATTATTGGGTTTAAAATACTAACAGCTCATTTCAAATGGTCATTTTGAAAATTTTCTCTTTGAGTCTCAGTTTTTAGATGGCTCAATGTTCAGAGAAAAATAAAACAAACCATCGGACAATTTTTCGAACTCAAACTTATGAGTCCTTAACAAAAGCCAAAATATATGGGTTGGCCAACCTATATCCGGGATTACATATAATATCCCCTATTCACACTTTTGTAAATATCCCGGCCCTCCTACTCAAAAACACACTACGTTTCCTAAGCAGGGCCAGGATATTTACAAAAGGGTGAATAAGGGATATTAGATATAGAGAGTTAATTCGGTTGGTTGGATTTTTTTTTCAAATAACAAAATATCTCGTTATATCCAAAGTCTGTATCTGAGCTTATCATTAAGAAACCAAACTCTACTAATTCAAGACTAGCATGTCCGGATCCAAACGGGAACTTTTTTAAATCATTTTTTCTCTTTATCTTTTAAACGGCTTAAAATTTTTATTAACTTTTTTTGGCAATTTCGCAAAATTCCTCGGAAAACTAGGTTAAACTTTTAATTGCAAAATAGAAATATTTGTATTGTTTTTTATGTTTTAAGCCACTAAACAATATGCCAATTCCTATGAGATGAATTAACAGTATCACTTCAAAAATCATATTTAGGTCAAAATAAGTCGAAAGTTTTTTTTTATCACATTTAGTTTGTTTATTGAGAATGTTTATTTAAATATGCAATTGATCTCAGGCAAACATAAAATGTATTGTACACCACGTTACGACGTGGTCCACGTACTAAAAAGTCCTGGCAGTTACTCGAACGTCCTGACACCAATCTCTAAATAATACAGTTACTCAGACGTCCTGAGTCAGGACTCCTGACACTTTTGATTTTTTCAGGGAAATAAGACTGTATTTTTTATATTAAATTTAGTGTTCACAGTAAATTATTATGTTATTAACCAAGAACTCTATGTTCAAAAAGTTCCCGTAGTCCTCCTAGGACCATTCTTATTCTTTTCACAACCAATTTGGTTATCAGTAGTGAATAGAGTGTCAACATGAATAGGGTGGACCAAGCCAAGCCGACCAAGCCAAGCCACACTTGACGAGGTCTGGTCTGGACTCCAAACCGTTTTCATTTCCGTTTTCAGAAACTTGAACTATGACGTCATTGATGTCAAAGAAATTTATAATAAAAACCCAAAACGCCCACGGAATTTCGGCGATATGAGCACTGGCAGGAACTAAGCTACAAATCGTGAAATTGCGTAGGTATTTTTCGGCGATATCTATTTTGATAATCTAGGTCGAGAATCAGCTTGCCCAAATTTAGTGGGTAATTTGAAAATTTTGAAATTTAATGGGTAATTTAAAAAAATTAAATTCTTATAAATTTCACGATCAACTTTTATGGTTTTTACTAAATTAAAATAATTTTGACTATTTTTGTATTTTCTACAGTTCTATAATTCTCTGATAAAGATAAAGTAGCTATATTTTCTATAAATTCAATTATCAGTTGATAGACGGGTGATATTTTGATATGAGGTCGAAAATTCAGTTTCTGAAAAAATATTTTGAAACATTCCAATCTTTCAACTTTCCATGAAATCCGTTATCTCACAACGAAGATAGAATAGTTTCAACCCGATGAACTTTTGCATTTTCTGTAGGCAGAAATTTTGTTAAAAATCAGCTTTTCACAGAATATCCCCTATTCACACCTTTGTTAATATCCCGGCCCTGATTAGGAAACGTAGTGTGTTTTTAAGTAGTAGGGCCGCGTCATTTACAAAAGTGTGAATAGGGGATATCGTGAGCCAGAATAACCCCTTTTCACCAAAATTCCATCGATGAAATATTTTTTCCAAAAACGATTGACATGTACAGTTTAAAAAACCAACGGCCTTTAAGGACATTCAAATTTTTTATGGACACGATCCGCTCAAAATTACACAGAGAATGTGGGGGCCACATTTTCTTGTTTCAAAAAGAGAAAAAATACCTGAAAACTAATAAAAATGCAAAAGACTTGTTATAAGCTGAAAAGTGTATTTATTTTCAAAATAAACATAATACGAACTGAAGTACAGTGGGGTTCAACTAGAATATTTGATTTATTGGTCAATGGAAGTATTTAACAAGGAATAAATGGAGGCGGTGTTCTGAAACGGGAAAGTTTTCAATTCCGTTCGTATTTTTTCCGATCCCGTTTCAGAACACTAAATGAAGGTTTAATAGAGAATATCGATGAAGATCTCTATGAAGCGATTTAGGCTAACTTTGAAATTTGTTTATAAAATCCTTCAATATCTAGACTTCATATGTATTTTTATCAATATGGCTGCTTGAACGAAATTTTTGGCAGTTCTGGTATGTCATGAAAGCCACTCAAAATGAAAACTACGAGATATTTCACAAAAGTCAGCATGTGATTTAATTTTACAAATTTTCTTTTATTTCACGAAAAGTTAAATTTCATGTAATGACGGCTATCTAACAGTTTGGTGGTAAATATAAAAATATATCAGCGAGCGGTAGGGCCCGCCGGGAAGCTGTGTATTATTTCAGTTATTATTTATACTGGCCAATGAGTTATAAACCATTATGTCACGAGTCTTTGCCACAATCTTACGATTAAAGTGTACCGAGGAATTTGTATATAAGGACAAAATTGTAGGAAACATTTTATTTTTAAGTTGTTGGGGAGACACCAAAAATTCCCTTAATTTTATGGAAAAGAGTGCAAAAGCACATTATAAAGTAAAATGGGTTAATTTTTACAAATGACGCATATAATTAAGATAACATTGGCTTCAAAAAAATAAGCATGAAACTAAAAAAACTCTGTTTTTTAGTAAGGTACTGAACTTTATTTTTTTCAAATTTGCAATTTAAATTTTATGTGAAGATAACAAATGTTTTAATGGCCCGGCCAGCCCTGTCGGCTGATATTTTATCTATAGGCCATACATTATAGCGTATACAAACCTACTGATTGTCCATAATTTCAAGAAATAAAATTGAACTTCGAGTATTTATTGTCGAAAAGAGTCCTGAGGCCTAGTTTGAGAACATTCATTTTTTGTTTTTAAAGACATAAAATTTTTATTTTCACGAAAGATTTTTCTTGCTGAAGTTTCATCTTCAACTTTTCAGGTAGCTTCAAACGGCGTTCAGAATCAAGCGAAATAAGCACATACGATTTGTCTGATATTGTTGGTTGAATTATAATTTTTTACTGGCTGCTGCGAAGGCAGTTTTTGGATCTCCGGTATTACCGAAAATAATCGTTTTTCGAAAAAAACTACCGGAAATCAAAAAACCTGATTTGCAGTGACAGGAAGCCTTAAAATTATATTATGGCCAAAAGTTTCAAAATGACTGTATGTACCAGTTCTGATCTCACCGACTATCAAAAGGCATATCCCATATTCACACTTTTGTGAATATTCCGGCCCTAATTAGGAAACGTAGTGTGTTTTTAAGAAGTTAGGCCGGGATATTAACGAAAGTGTGAATATGGGATATAAAAAATGAATCAATAGTTAAAATAAACAGCCTGTGTTTAAAACGCAGCGTTTTTTTATCGGCATTTTTTTCTGGTGGCTGGACTCACAAAATTAAAGTAAAAATAAAACAATTTTAACTGTGACAAAAAAAGAAACAATTAAAAAAACTCAGGCTGTGTATTTTGTGAAAAGACATAATTCCGCTGCATAGAATTCCTTTCTAAAAAAGGGTAAAGAATATGATCCATATTTGTACAGCTGTTAAATCCGTTTAGCTTTTTCATTAGAAAACTCACGTAGGTTAAAAATTAACAAAATTTAAAACTCTTTTAAAACTTTTATCAATCAGTATTTATGAATATTTTCCCAGAACATTTCCCTGGATTCCATAATATCTTCTAATACAGGAATAATTTTTTTTTTCTTTTTTATTGGCCTCGGGAACATTTTCTCAGACACTATATTCTGAAATTTGTCAATTTCAAGCTGTCGGTTTTCATGGTACGGATCGTTTTCCCACAAAAGTGAAAATCTGTTTTTTTCATAATCCTCATTTTGACCAGGAAAAATTGTTGATGTAATTTGCTCCTGATTTTGGCAGCCGGAAACCAAGTTTTTTATGATATACATAAGGACGCAAATGCCGAGGCCTAAAATTACCCATTGGCCATTGTGAGCAAAAAATTCTTTGAATGTTGTAGGAGTTTCTTGAGGCTCCAGAAAGTCACCAGCTGAAAATAAATTTATGAAAAACTTGAACTTTGAACTTAAGGGGTTGTATAGGCTGGAAAGGCTTTTTCCGAGGCTACACTTTTTATTCCTTATAACAATCTTATAAAAATTCAAGGAATAGTAGTTCGTAATCTCTGGAAGACATTTTACTTCTGACTTTTTTCATAGCATGTTGACCAACCGGAAAATTGAGTTAACCGCGAGCAAAATTTCTTTTTTGAAAGTCCTATTTCTTTTATCGTCTATTTCAAAAACAACCTCATTTTCGGAATGTAACAAGCCCAAGGGTGATGAGCAAGATGTTTTAAGGGAATTTTGAATGTGGCTGTAAATCGACAAAAAAGTGCGCGAAATCGAAAATTTCGAATATGAAAGTCAGAATTAGACAATTTAAATGCCACCAAAAAGATTCCTTGGGTACGGTTTGGCTGGAAATGATATAAGCAACTATGGTCTGATTATGATCACAGCGGATTCTAGAAAAAAATATAAACTTTTTCATCAAAATTATTTTTTGATCTCTAGCACCGTTTCCGTTCAAAATCAGACCATAGTTGCTAATATCGTTTCGAGCAAACCGTACTCAAGGAATCTTTTGGTGGCATTTAAATTGTCTAATTCTCACTTTCATATTCCGAATTTTCGATTTCGCGCACTTTTTTATCGATTTACAGCCACATTCAGAAATTCTTTAAAACATCTTGCTCATCACCCTTTGGGCTTGTTACATTCCAAAATGACGTTGTTTTGAAATAAGGCGAAAAAGACATAGGACTTTCAAAAAAAAATTTTTGCTCGCGGTTCACTCAATTTACCGGTTGGTCGAAATGCTATGAAAAAAGTCAGAAGTAAAATGTCTTCCAGAGATTACGAACTACTATTTCTGAGATTTTTATAAGATTGTTATGAAGGAATAAAAAGTTATAAGCCTTCGAAAAAGCCTTTTCAGCCTATACAACCCCCTCAAGGTAATACTAGCTACATTTTCAAGGTCTTTAAAGCAGATTATTTAATAATTTTCGAACAAATTTCTTAGGATAAAAATATATCCAGTTTAAGCTGAAATAACTCCGAAAACTCAAAAAATAATAATAAGCACTACATTATAATGGTCTTTGAAAATGAAAATAATATTCCAAAAACCGGCCGTTTTCCCTTCAAATTTGAAGAAAATTGTAGGTTTTGGCCAAATTTGATCGTTTTTATAGACGATGTCCTAACAGACAGACTGGGAAGTATTCAAAAATTTATTTTTTTTCCTTATTAAATATCAAAATAAATTATTTTGAAATATATTTTAAAAATGTAGTAGAGTGTATGAGAATCGTTCCCACATATGCGGTAGGATTCTTCAAAAAAACCCACGCTTGTCGGACATTTTCCTCGGATACCTTCAAAGATATCAGTGAACGTGAGTCAAATATATTGGTGACATGAGATTTTTTCAAATCTGTTTAAGTTTGAGTAAATTTTCACGAAAAATTTTTGTTTGAAGATTTTTATGTTATGCAGGCGAGAAAAACCTTATTGAATAAAAATAATTATCGCTCAACCAGTTAAGTTTGACGAAGCTTTACGATGAAAAAAGCCCGTCAATACCACTCGATATAAAATGAACCAAAAAGTTTTATTGTCACAATGCTACCAATTATTATGATTTTCGTAATTTTCAAAACAACAAAAACATCACAATAGACTATTGTGATGTTTTTGTTGTTTTGAAATTACGAAAATCATAATAATTGGTAGCATTGTAACAATTCCGAATTGTCAATAGTCTCTAATGTACTTTTGTTTTGAAAATTACGATGTCAGTTATAACTATTAAACATGTGATTGTAAATTTTATAGTCAAAATTTGTTTTGAACAATTCGCTGTAATAATGATTTTTTGCAGCAACTATCCCTTAAAACCACGGTGTGCTCAAATTATGAAACACAGTACACTTTCTTCTATCAGCATTTTGAACACAAGAAAATCTGAGTTTTTATTGAAATTACTCGTAAGTTACTGATAAATAGTATTAACGAACCATGTTTCTTATAAAAGTTCTTCAGAAACTTTTAGCCTTGCCTGTGTAACATTCACAAAAAGTTACAAGGCTAGATAAGTCACAAAACTGACAAATAAAATGGACGTGAGTTGAAACCTAATTTTGAAACATGGATTACAATGCATGAATTACAAGTGGTGTCGAGGCTTGAAGTTATTCTAGGGAGTTTCCTTTTTTGGTCGTTTTTTTAATAAAAGCCTATATTTAACTATAAACAGTGCGAGGACCAGAAACAGAAGTAAAATACTCACAAATACTTCATATCAAACATGATGCCTAGGTGGTCTTTTTATCAGGCGTCATAACTTTGAGAAAGTGACCAATAAAATCGCGGGATTCTTGAATTAAGTCGAAAATCGAGTGATGTGATTGGACACTGGCTCAAAGTTATAACGCCTGATGAAATATCATTTTTGATATTTACAAAGTGTTTATTTCTTGATTATATTTTTTTTACTTTTGCAATGAAACTGACTGGTTTGTACCGGTATAACATTTAATTCAATTTTTCTAATTTTTACAACATATGATTTTTCATTGCACAAGTTTTTTCTTCAAATTGGCAGAATTTTGTGCCTTCGTATTTTTCATAGCAATAAATAGGAGAAAACAAGTCGAACAAACTTTTGTCGACGAAAGAAGTATTCTCCGATTTTAGCCTTGAACTGGGGAACTGAGTTCACCAAAATCACGAGTGAAAAGATTAAAAACACAAAAATCGATAAGGTAAAACACTCCAATGTCTACTTTTTCGAAGTCTTATTATGGGACTTTGATCACACGTAGAAATCAGTTCACTGACTGCAATAATATATTTCTGGTTTTGGTCAGCTGAAAAAATAGCAGACACTACAAAAACTAGACATTTTACCAGCGACCTATTTTTTTAGAGCAATTTTGTGTTTTTAACCTTCTCACGGCTAGTGCCTGTTTTCAATTAATTACATTATTCACTTATAAAATATCTGCAAAATGTCTATTTTATAAGCTTAATTGTAGAGAATTTTCGCAAAGAATTTTTGATAACTGTCGTCTTTGCAAAAAGCTGGAATTCGAACAAAAAATAATACATACTGTATAAATACACGTTTGATTTTGCCGTTTTGTACTTGTTAAAAATAGCTCTAAAAAGTTTTAGTAAAAACGAACAGAAAAAATCAAATTATTGATACCCGCTACATTTTTATGGTCTTCGAAAATTGGCGCTGGTTCAAAAATCGAACCAGCATAGCACGAAGGCTGCCAAAAACAACTTTATGGGAAGTGCTCCGTTCTCGAACCAGCATTGCACGAAGGCTGCCAAAAACAACTTTATGGGAAGTGTCCGTTCCAAAAAAAGCTAACAAGGCAAGTTTTTGGAGGGAGTTTTTCAATTTTGCTTTGCAAATGTTTATGGCCTTTACTAGTACAGGATAG
>SCLH01000375.1:300063-334011 GCA_004367855.1 Oikopleura vanhoeffeni | reverse complement strand
GCCTAACCAGGCAGTTTTTGGAGGGAAGTTTTTCAATTTTCGGCTTTGCAAATTTTGGCCTTATACTACCCTGAGAAATATTTTTTGGATCCTGGCTACCAAAATCGAACCTTCGAGAAGGTTTTTTTTGAAGGGAAATCCTCAACTGTCTCCTTTTATCCACGGTACAAGATCACATTATTATAATAAGTAGAAGTCTTTTCAATTATGGTCTTATTAGAAGTCTTTCAATTATGTACGTTTTTAGGCAAATTTCGGCTGTTTAGGTCTTATAGACAAAATAAGGCCTCAAAAAATTACTTTCAAAGTTTTAAATTCAAACCCTGAAAATCCTACTAACAAAAAAACTCGCCGAAAATCTACGATATAAACCAAATAAAAGGGTTAGATATTGTAAATATCTCATTAAATAAATATTCGTATTTTCCCTATTCCGAAAAAATGATCGAATTTTTAAAACTGTTTTTTACACGTAAATTGTATTTTTTATCATTTGAAATGAATAAAATACAAATGATTCATTTCTCGCTTATTTTGTGACAAAATTTTTTTGTCCTCACAAAATAGTTAAACTCTCGAAAAATGATATAATAAAAATATAGCCAGACTTAAATACTGTAGTGTGCGTCTATAAGGACAATATGGCCAAAAACTACGCTTTTGAAATCTTGCCGGTTTCTCGTTTAGGACAATATCATATTGTCAATATGGAAGAAAGGTCGGTATTTTTTCTGAAAATAAACTATAATTGGAGCTCTTTTTTCGTAAAAATAATATGAAGAGCAAAAAAAAGTCTTCATTAATTTTGGACAAATGAATGACTTTCGAAACTTGGCTTATGTTTTTAAATCGCTTCACCGTTATTTTGAAATTTTTCAGAACAATTTTAAAAAATAGGGACAATATGGCAGCAATAGCTTTAGCTTACTTAAGTAAAATATCATATTGTGCATATGGCAAAATATCAGCTGTCCTTATACACGAGAACCACAGTTATATGATATTCAGAATTTTCCAGTCCTCTGTTACGCTACGCGTTTGACTTTTATTTTCAAAGCACTTATTGTCAAACGCGAACGCGCAATAGGGAGACAAGAATCTTTTTTCCATAACGCTGATTCACTATCTTACCATAAAAACCTACTCCATTTTTGATTTTATAATTTCTTATTTTAGACGATTTGAAGTAAGGAATTTCAATAAGTCAAAATAGATATCGATTGTTTTGACCCATCTTGTAGAGATTTTTTTTTGGTCAATTTTAAAACGTAGGTTTCATGATTCTTATTTGATTTAACTTATTTATGCTCTCTAGCCCCTTAAGGGGTTGACCACTCCACATTCACCCATAGTGTTAATTCTGTCACCAGAAAATCGACTACGAGAAACATTTTGATACCACTTATGAATGATTTCGATGACTTGACCTTTAACGTGACCGCGTCCTTGTGGTTGATTGGTGGTCGGTTTGCTATATCGAAAAACCCCTAACCGAAAAATCCCTTAACTCCTGTAAACAGGAGTCCTGTTAGCTAAAAAATATTGCTCTTAATTTGACGCCTTTTTAGAGCTCACAAACTGAAGCATGAAATTTGACCTTGAAATCGATTTTTTTGAAAAAATTTCAAAAACGAAAAAAATCCTACATTTTAAAATTCCAGAAAATTCTCTACAAGATAGGCCAAAAAAACTCGATACCCATTTTTGACCTTTGAAATTTCTTATTTTGAATCGTCTGAAATCGTGTCTTGAAACCACTTACTATTCATCTGCAGGACATTTAAGTTTTCGGCATCATGTTCACCGAATGTTTCTCGTATTTATTTTAATAATTCTTTTATTATTTCAATGGAAGTCTTGGTGAAAAAAAACAAGTTTGATATCCACCAATGAATGTGTTAGATAGGGGTGTCTTAGAGGCTAACCAGTGGGTCAAGTTGATACGCGTGGTAACGATTTCAATAGATGTCCTGTGATGCAGCAATGACTCATTTTATATAAAGTCTTTTCTACGTTTTTTTGCGTGAACTAATATTTTGGAAAAAAATATATTCTACGAATAGGAATTAATAGAAGATGATTTCAAATTAGAAAGTTAAAAATATGGTAACAATTTTTTGCCATGTGGTAGACAATTTTGGGCGGTCCATTTTAAACCGTAGGATTTGTTTTGGTTTAAAGATTTAAAAAAAATACAAAAAGTTATCTTTTAATTTCTCCTATTCTCATGGGAGTTAAAATATCGGCAACTCAAATAAAATCAGCTCAATAGAGAAGGTTTTTTTCCGTTATCAGATGTTACCGGCTAAGTCAAAATTTGCCCAGTAAAGTAAAGCTTAGTGATATGGATTCCGGACCTTTAAGAGTACAAATCCTAAATATTTGAAAGATGCGAAATCTGAGCATTTGATTGGTTGATCCTTTGTCAACCTGACCATGAAATCGGCCTATTCCTCAATCAAAGGGTTTTGATTGGGTGCTAATATCTTGCGTTGTTTGTATCATTCAAATATTTAGGATTTGTACTCTGAGGTCCGGTAATCCATATCCCTTTATCACTTTTTGGTTAGAATGCGTAGGCCACAACGTTAAAAAATCACACGTTAAAAGGAAGTAGTGGCTAACGCATTCTAACCAAAAGTGATAAAGGGATATCTAATCAATTTAAACTAAAAGATGTCTGGGAGACGTTATCATGAATAGGGTCTTGGATGAACCGCAAACGTGGTGCTAGAGGCAAAGTAATATTATGCGAAAATATCGGCCCTAGTTTATGATCCCACCTTAATAAAGAACCAATGATTAGCATCTTTTGGTAAATACAAATATCACTTCTGGGCCGGAAGCTGTGCTTTACCGGTACATTTTGACTAACTTGGTAACGTTGAAAACAATAGTTTTCTAGAGAAAAACCGTCTGCTTTCAGTCATAAAATGAATTTTTGGTACGCGCATTTCAACTCTCATGTGAACCCACGCGGACTTGAAGGTCATTTTTTTCTCACCTTTTAATTTTTTGAACACAAACCCCGAAAGACCTTAGGATTCAAATAACCGCAAAAATTCTACAAATGTATACAAGCAAATTAATCGGAACTTCATTTTTACTTTCAAAATTATCATTTCAAATTGTCTAACAGTATCTCAGATACTCAAAAAATATTAATTTTGACGCCAGGAAATTGATGAGAGTACTTATTTACGAGATTATGATTCACGTATAAAATACTATTTAGAAATACATTTCATCATTTTAAAAGATAAAACAGCAATTTACGAGATAATCTAAATATACAAAACAACTAAGACGACCTCAAATAAGGAATTTCCGACCGTCATAAAATGGGTATCAATTTTATCGGCTGTATTTTCTGATCTTTTGAAGGCTTATACTTTTTTCGTTTGGAAATAATGCTAGCGCCTAATTTCTGTATTTTTACTACGGAAGTCATGAATTTTTGAGTTAAAAATATTTTCGTTCGAAAAATTTCAATTAACGAGAAAAATTAATTCTAACTCTTGACATGACGAGAAAAATTCTCTACTATACTAATAATGTACAGGGTGTAAGGTTTTTCCCTCTGCTTTTTCCAAACTGATTACACTTTGATTTCCGCCGTTTGATTGGTTGAATCTGAGAAAACTCTTCTGACAACCAATCAAAACGGCGGAAATCAAGTGTAACCAGTTTGGAAAAAAAAGAAGGTAAAAACCTTACACTCCTGTTACATGGCTTAACTAGATCTGAAGTTTGTAAATTTCAGCCAATGGGGTTGGACTTCACCATTGTGAAGAATAGGGCCCACGCAAGCTGTTCGCATTCCGACAGGCACATCATTAGTATTGTACAAGTTGAAGCCACTCAAAATCAGATTCCAAATTTTTTTAACTATCTTATTATTTATTTATTAAAATCAGCAACGTTTTGATTTCTCATTGTCAACTAACAGTTTTACACACAGAAGTTTCGAATCTTACTAAAAATAAAGAGTCTAGAAATTTACGATTCTGCACTAATCTCATTATCTTTTAAATTTTGTATTCAAAAGTATAAATGATAAAATTTTCTTTGGATAGTTCAATTATTATGCTCAACGCAATTTGTAGGCTTTTAAGTTGGTATTTGCTATTTTAAAATGATAAATTTATAAAGCAATTGAGGGGATATACGGTATATCATATACCGTATATCATATACAGCGTATTTTATACGCTTCGTTAAATTGACACTCCGACAGTTTTAAAGTAGTAGTGGTCGGAATTAAAACTATTGAGTAAAACAGGGCTTTCAGGGTGAATTAAATTAATAGAATACAAAAACGTGATACCAAATTTCTAAAATAAACAAAATTGTTTTCTTCAAAGGCCTACTCCACTGTGAATTTTGTTATAATCCCTCTACGACACTACTATGAGCCCATATTGAAACAAGACGAAATGATTCAATATACCTGCCTAAATCGTCCGGCTCCATTGTCCGATCTTTATATTCACACAAAAAAAATATTTCATTATAAAAAAGTGACATGTAGTGTTTTTATAGTTAAAAGTCTTTTTGGCAGCTGAAGGACGAACTATCGAAATATTCAATTTTGAAAAAATGTTCACAAGTGACAAATGTCACTCACGACCGCTATGGTTTCTTTTAATACGCTATATTTGTGCAAATTTATTTACCGTTATGGTAACTTTCCAGTATAAGTTCTCACTGAAACTACCAGGGGTAAAAAGTTTTAATTAACACTGAAAGGGTAGTATGACCTTTAAATAGTTTGTTAAAAAAATCAGATAGGATTAACATCGTGGATGAATTGATTGTTGGCATCTAAATCAGGTTATGCCTGCTAGAGGGCGCCAAATGATAATCCAGGTAGTAATAAACGACACAGAGAACGAAAAAAGTAGTTTTAACATCCGGGAGGCTCCAAATCGAAAAAAATGGTTATAAATGTCAAGAAGGCCCCCAAGCGGAAAAATTGGTTATAAATAACAAGGAGGCTCCAAATCTTAAGAAGATCTCTTTCATTGATTTGAGAGAAACGTAGGTAACTTTAAAATTGATATCTAGTGCAAAACGACCAGGTGCGTCGTAATCGATATTTATTTAAATAAGGATTTCATGACCAATTTGTTTAGTTCTTATTTCATCTTCAACATTAATGATAATCTTTTATTTTGGTCTAGTTTATTTTGATTATCTTATAAAATACAGTAGATAACTTTTTTTAAATGAATGTCAAATTAGGTGATATTGCTTTGCAATGATAACAAATAAATTACATCGGTCATAAAGTCTTAGATCTGTATTTGAATACAATTCCTTAAAATATGTCACTTTGGCGCCTCTAAGCGTAGAACTTAATTTTGATTAGCACAGATCCTCATTTTTTTTTAGTATGAATTAAGTATACTCTATTTAGGATCCATTTGTCGAATTTTGAGAGAGCACCACCCTCTAAACATGGAGTTTTGGCTTCATAGTCAGACCAGGTCTTCAGACGTTATTATTATGGCAATTAAACTCTTCGAGTTAGAACGGCGGAACACAACATAGCTCAAACTAAACCTCAGATTCTCGCTACGACAAAGATTGTCTAGGTTTATCACATCTGAACGTTTTAGATTACAACTAAAAATGTCAATACTTATCTAAAAAAAATAGAATAACCCCTTAATTTTCGGGCAAAAAGTTTTGTATGGTATACACGATTCACCTCACTTTTAAATAGAAATACACTTTTTGAAAGCTTTGAAGAGAAATTCTGAAGAAAAACATTTTCACGTAAAAATACTCTGACAAAGATAAATTTGACGAAAAATTGTCTGATCTAAGAATTATGACGAAACATTTTCTGACCAAAAAAAATTCCAACAAATTTTTTGACATTAAATTTTCCAACAAATCCTAACCTGAGAGACCGTTTTTGTGGAGGGACTACCCATTTTGCTTGAGGATTACCTAATTGGCTGATTAGCTACGATTTTTAGGTTTTGAAAATAACGGTCTCTGAGATAAGCATTTATTATTAATAACTTAGAAGTTTACCATAATTAACAACTGTATTTTACTCACCGAAAGTTCGCAGTACATCAGCTAGATTTCTTTCAATATTTTATAATGATTCACTATTTGATTTATTATTTTGAATTTATTTTCGTAATAAGTTTCGATACCCGGAATTCATATCTATATTCGTGACAGAGTCTTCGCTTGAACTGGAACAATGACGTAGAAAAAACACCCAAAATGTTGACATCTTTCGATCACTAAAATTATTTTCGTTGCACTTGAACATGAAATTGTGTTAGATAGCGCTATCTTACGTGACAATTATGTAACTTTGTTAGAACTGGCTAAGGTTAATTAGGTGTCTCGTCACATGGGTTCAAGAGCGAATAAACTCTTCTTTAGTACCCATTTTAAAAAACACGGCATGTTCTGTTTTTGAAATCATTTTTGATGATATATTTTTACATAACGTTTAAAAAATTATTCAATTTCTTTAGAAAATACAAAAAACAATATTTCACTAAAAGTTTCTCATTGGTCCGTGTTGTCTGTAAAAACATTTGTTATATGGTCATTATCTATATGGACATTATCTATAAGCACATTTTCTATAAAGACATAGTATATTAGCACATTTTAAATAAGGACATTGTCTATAAAAGCAAAAAAAAACCTTGAATTTGTGAGGAAAACAATAAATAATCAGGAAAATAGGCCAAAACTACAAAAAAATGTTAAAACCAGAAATTTCTATTAATTTTTTTTTTGATATTTGTTTTTTAAAATCTACTTTCGAAACAAATTGACCTAGTCGACTGATAAAAGAACCAAACTTTTTTGCGAAGGTCAGCCTGAAAACGTGCAAACGTTTGGCTTGCACTTTTAGCCCTCTAGCGCCCTTTAAATTGTAGTTTGTCTATAGAGAGACAAAACTTAAAAAAACTTATTTCTTGTAGCTTTTGTCCACGAGAATATTTTTTTTTTTCATTTAAACTAAGTACATATGATATTGCGTCCAAATCTATTTGTTTTCCAAATTGTTTGTCAATCGGCAATTTCTTCTGTCCATTTAAAAACATCTAGAATGGGTCCGCTTATATCAGGCGGACCCTGACTCAGTCCTGTGATCATCGAAAAATGACGCGTTAGTTTTTTTGTGTTTTGGATAATTTTCATTCGGTACCAAATACAATTTTTCATTTTATAAACTGATAAAAAATTTTTATAATTGGAATTTACTTTGAAAATTGGTTCAGAAATTGAAAATTTTTAATTAATTTTAATTTAAATAAAACTTTAAAATGATATAAACTTAAAAAAATATTTATAATGCTCCTGATTGGCTATAGAATCAAAATGTATAACATAAATTAAACTGTAAATAATAATACATTTTTGTCAAGTCGAAAACTTATACAAAAAAATTAATTAGTTTTGAGATTTCTTGAGCGAAAAAGTTATTTTTGCTGATTGAATCGTTTCAATTTATTTTTATATGTTTTTTTGCGAACAACAGTCCGAAATTCAAAAATAGATTAGCCTATTGTCTACGAGAATTTCTTCTTCTCATTTTTAAACTTATACATATGATTTTGATTTCAAAATGTAAAGTTCCAAATCGTTCGCGCATTTGCAATATTTTTTTCCCATCAAAAGTTCTAAAAATGTTTGTAATTCCTTGCACTTTTCATATTGTCGCTGGTCAAGCTTTTGCCACTTCATTTATCCTCCTTTCATTCTTCAAAACAATCTCCGAAGTACCTGTAGAGCCAAATTGATTCGGACAATTCGTCATTTTTTATTACAAAGTTCAGCAGAATTTTTTTTCGGCAAATTTTTCTAAATTCATTCCACTCGATTTCTAGTTTCTTGGATATTTATCTACAAAAAATCGATTATTCTTAATATTTTTTGCTTAAAGAATAAAGGGAAAGAAAAACACAAAAAAGGTCCGCAGACTTACTAATATACATTTTTTGGCAAATATATTAAAAAAAAAATTAATTCAATTAAGTTTGACATGTTATTACAGCTAAAAGTTTATTATTGAAAAACTTTTAGCTTTTCAAACATTCTATTTTGAAACCTAATCTGATGGCTTGAATTCATTTAAGAGAGTACTGGTCGCATTAGAGAACTCGGAACATGAAATTTTCTAAATTATCTTTAAAATGTTTTTTTTCTGAAAAAATATGGACAAAAGTAAGTTGACAAAAAGTTTTTTATATTCATTTGTCGTGAAACAGGTAATTTTATTGTGATTTGAATAATTTTTTAAAGAATATTTTTCAATTTTTTTTTCAAAATTTGAGATTTCCTGAGAATTTGGAATCGGCTGGTTTGGCAAAAATGAGACACAAAACTGAAAATTGTAGACCTCGGTGCTCTGGGCAATGCTCTACAGTGTGGTTCATTTGTTTGATTTTACAAGTTTCGCTCGAAAAAAATTTTAGAGAGTTGATGAATTTTTCGTGAAGACCCTTAAATAATTTGCAAAAACAAGTTTTCGCGGCGATTTTAGTGCTAAAGTTTGATTTTTAAAACGGATTTCAAGGGCTTCTGCGCATGTCCTTTGCGGTCAAAAACATTTAAACTTTAAAATTTGTAATCTGTCTTTAAAAAACTTGGGAGTTTGATGGACTTTTTGAGAAAAAAATACTCATCACTTTTAAAGGTCGTTTCTGATTGGTCGGCCAATCAGAGCTCGACAATATGATTTTTCTTAGCAATATTTCTGGCTTGAAATATTTGTTTAACTAAGCCCCCGGACGTTCGTGTTATTTCTAGTTACGGCATCAAATCGACCTTGAAAACCCCTGTTTTTGCCCCAAAAATGAGGAAGGTACTGAATAGCTATCTAAAAAAAAATTAATTTTCTGGTTTAGATAATAATAAAATGTTACTTGATTTCGATAAATTCACTTGGTCAAAAAACAAAATAAGTTCTACGTTTAAGCAGCAACTTAATTCTTATCTAGAATGACTAAAAACGTTCCAAAAAACTTTTCAACTTTGGAAATTCAAATTCGAAAAATAATTTCATAAACAAAAAAATAAAAGTATGATTTTATTAAAATAAAATTAACATCTAAATTTAAGCTTAAAATGTCAGCTCAACGATTTAATTGATTTAGCGTAGCTCATTTCTAATAGTGCACAACTAAAAATAAACTTCATTTTAAAAAATATTTAATTTTTTTATTTTATTCTGAAATAATACTTCATTCAAGAATAATATGCTTCTTATATACGTCAAAACAGGTATATTTGATCGAATTTACGATCAGTCGTCTATTGTTGATATGGTGGTTTATCAATCTCGAAGTCCGATAAAGCGCAAAGTTTACAAATATAGCCTGATGAAACTCCAGAATTTCTAATTATGTAATGTCTTGTTAAATAAAACTTTTAATACTGTGGTATGTCCTTATGAAGGACACCCTCGATATTCGACCAAAACGGACGAAAAATCTGGTGCAAAAACTACGCTATTTAATCATCTTTCCATGCATTTTTCCAGCCGAAACTGCGAGAACATTTAAACCCCTGGAAATCACAGAAAAAAAAAGTTCCGCCAAGGCACGAGAGCCGATATATCGGCTCACTATTGGACGTAGTTTTAAACAGAAAAGCTGCAAGGTAGTTGAAGCTCGAATTACTTTTTGCAATAGGAATTTAATATTTGCATCAAAATTATTCAAATTCTAGAAATTTTGATTTTTAGTTTTAGAAAAATATAGTTGGAAAACCAAGGTGTAGCCAATAATCACGTGATAAAGTGCTCATTGTAGTCTTCAAAAATGGTACCACGCCTAAGTATCTGCCCTAGGTCACACTGTTAACCGATTTAAGATTTAAAATATCATCAATCATCAAAAAGTTTCTTTTTAAAAAGTAAAAAAAATTAAGAAATCACAATTTCTAGGAAATGACTAATTTTCCAAATAAAAGCACGATTAATACACTTTTTATATTATTTTAAATTTTATATAGTGATCAAGTGACAGTGTGGACATTTTTGATTGATTAAATTAATTTAAATAATAAATAATTTTTTTCATGGAATACTTAAATTCAAATTTTGAAATTTCACTTCCAAAAAAATATCTGTCCCAAGATACGAAAAAAATTTTACTGTTTAAATGTTTTGTTGCACAAAACACTTTTCTAAAAAACTGGATTATCTCACATTTGTATTTGATGTCTAAGTTTTCGAAATTAATTTTTCCGGAGTAAAACTACGGCGAAAAAATCCTCAAAAAATCACTTCCCCGTAATATTCGAACCAATATCCAAAAATAAATTTAGTATTTTTTTCGGAAATCACCGCAAAATATTTGTTATTTATAATGTATCCGGAAGACAACAATTTGGTGACATTTTTTTGCAACTTTTTAGAACAAGGTTTTAGGTAGGCTTGAGCCGATATGTCGGCTCTTTGATTCCAAGGGTTTAAGGGACAAATAATCAGAATGACTTTTTATTCGAAAATTTAGCCCTTAATCACGAAAACTTATTTTCTCGGAGGCGCTCGGGACACTCCCTACGATTAAGTAATGTAATTTTGACATTATCTGAAAAATATTCAGATTTCAAAACGTCCTTAGTATTCAGTTTTAATCAATACAATTATAACTGAGAATAGAATAAAATCTGAAAACGGGTCCGTAAATGAAATCATTTTTATAAATATAAAGAAAGATCGCTAAAATATGTGAGAATCAAATGTTGTCGGTGGACAAAGTTAAAGCGGGCATTCTGAGTGATTTTTAAAAAATTTTTGAAAATATAGTAAGGAACATTTTAAAAAAATATTTCAAAAAAATTTTCTGGGAAAAAAACGACAAAAAATATATAACTTCTAATATCCCTGTTTTAGAGTGAAAAACACAAAAAACGGTAAGATGTAACAGAACTGGGAAAATAAACATCCTTATTTGCGACAAGTAGCCCTTTACGACTCATCCGTCGCGTAAAATCCCATCTGGCACCCAACATGTGGACATCTTTGGTCCCTCTTCGTTTTTTGTGTTTTTTCACTCGGAAACAGGATAAACATACTACTCACAATATAATATATCCCCGGAAAGACATCTGCCAGTCGATGATCTTATCTTCCAAACGTCCTATAATGAAGAATCCTGCCGTAGTGTAATTTTTATTTCAATAACAACATAAAAAACAATAGACGATTGACATAAAAAATTACACTAGGCAGGTTCTTCGATATAATAGTCAAACGCGCAAACAGAACTGGAAATTTTTCTGAGGCGGTCGAAAGTAAAAAATGTTTTCTGCTTTGGCGCTCCGAGAAGTCTTTTCAAATTATGGTCTTATAGAAGTCTTTTCAAATTATGTACGTTTTAGGCAAATTTCGGCTGTTTAGGTCTTATAGACAAATAAGGCCTCAAAAAATTACTTTCAAAGTTTTAAATTCAAACCCTGAAAATCCTACTAACAAAAAAACTCGCCGAAAAATCTACGATATAAACCAATAAAAGGGTTAGATATGTAAATATCTCATTAAATAAATTATTCGTATTTTCCCTATTCGAAAAAATGATCGAATTTTTAAAACTGTTTTTTACACGTAAAATTGTATTTTTGATCATTTGTAATGATCAAAAATACAAATGATTCATTTCTCGCTTATTTTGTGACAAAATTTTTGTCCTCCAAAAAATAGTTAAACTCTCGAAAAATGATATAATAAAAATATAGCAGACTTAAATACTGTAGTGTGCGTCTATAAGGACAATATGGCCAAAAACTACGCTTTTGAAATCTTGCCGGTTTCTCGTTTAGGACAATATCATATTGTCAATATGGAAGAAAGGTCGGTATTTTTTCTGAAAATAACTATAATTGAGCTCTTTTTCGTAAAAATTATAATGAAGAGCAAAAAAATAGGTCTTCATTAATTTTGGACAAATGAATGACTTTCGAAACTTTGGCTTATGTTTTTATCGCTTCACCGTTATTTTTGAAATTTTTCAGAACAATTTTAAAAAATAGGGACAATATGGCAGCAATAGCTTTAGCTTACTTAAGTAAAATATCATATTGTGAATATGGCAAAATATCAGCTGTCCTTATACACGAGAACCACAGTTATATGATATCAGATTTCCAGTCCCTCTGTTACGCGTTTGACTTTTATTTTCAAAGCACTTATTGGTCAAACGCGAACGCGCAATAGGGAGACAAGAGATCTTTTTTCCATAACGCTGATTCACTATCTTACCATAAAACCTACTCCATTTTTTGATTTTATAATTTCTTATTTTAGACGATTTGAAGTAAGGAATTTCAAAAGTCAAAAATAGATATCGATTGTTTTGACCCATCTTGTAGAGATTTTTTTTTGGTCATTTTAAAACGTAGGTTTCATGATTCTTATTTGATTTAACTTATTTATGCTCTCTAGCACCTTAAGGGGGTTGACCACTCCACAATTCACCCATAGTTGTTAATTCTGTCACCAGAAAATCGACTACGAGAAACATTTTGATACCACTTATGAATGATTTCGATGACCTTGACCTTTAACGTTGACCGGTCCTTGTGGTTGATTGGGTGGTCGGTTTGCTATATCGAAAAACCCCTAACCGAAAAATCCTTAACTCCTGTAACAGGAGTCCTGTTAGCTAAAAAATGATTGCTCTTAATTTGACGCTTTTTAGAGCTACAAAACTGAAGGCATGAAAATTTGACCTTGAAATCGATTTTTTTGAAAAAATTTCAAAAACGAAAAAAATCCTACATTTTAAAATTCCCAGAAAAAAATTCTCTACAAGATAGGCCAAAAAAACTCGATACCCATTTTTGACCTTTGAAATTTCTTATTTTGAATCGTCTGAAATCGTGTCTTGAAACCACTTACTATTCATCTGCAGGACATTTAAGTTTCGGCCATCATGTTCACTCGAAAATTTTCTCTATTTATTTTTAATAATTCTTTTATTATTTCAATGGAGTCTTGGTGAAAAAAAACAAGTTTGATATCCACCAATGATGTGTTGAGATAAGGGGTGTCTTAGAGGCTACACCAGTGGGTCAAGTGATACGCGTAGGTAACGATTCAATAGATGTCCTGTGATGCAGCAATGACTCATTTTATAATAAAGTCTTTTTCTACGTTTTTTTGCGTGGAACTAATATTTTTGGAAAAAAATATTATTCTGACGATAGGAAATTAATGAGAGATGATTTCAAATTAGAAAGTTAAAAATAGGTAACAATTTTATTTGCCCATGTGGTAGACAATTTTGGCGGTCATTTTAAACCGTAGGATTTGTTTTGGTTTAAAGATTTAAAAAAAATACAAAAAGTTATCTTTAATTTCTCCTATTCTCATGGGAGTTAAAATACCGGCAACTCAAATAAAATCAGCTCAATAGAGAAGGTTTTTTTCCGTTATCAGATGTACCGGCTAGTCAAAATTTGCCAGTAAAGTAAAGCTTAGTGATATGGATTACCGGACCTTAGAGTACAAATCCTAAATATTTGAAAGATGCGAAATCTGAGCATTTGATTGGTTGATCCTTTGTCAACCTGACCAATGAAATCGGCCTATTCCTCAATCAAGGGTTTTGATTGGGTGCTAATATCTTGCGTTGTTTGTATCATTCAAATATTTAGGATTTGTACTCTGAGGTCCGGTAATCCATATCCCTTTATCACTTTTTGGTTAGAATGCGTAGGCACAACGTTAAAATCACACGTTAAAAAGGAAGTTAGTGGCTAACGCATTCTAACCAAAAGTGATAAAGGGATATCTAATCAATTTAACACTAAAAGATGTCTGGAGACGTTATCATGAACTAGGGTCTTGGATGAACCGCAAACGTGGTGCTAGAGGCAAAGTAATATTATGCGAAAATATCGGCCCTAGTTTATGATCCCACCTATAAAGAACCAATGATTAAGCATCTTTTGGTAAATACAAATATCACTTCTGGTGGCCGGAAGCTGTACTTTACCGGTACATTTTGACTAACTGGTAACGTTGAAAACAATAGTTTCTAGAGAAAAACCGTCTGCTTTCAAGTCATAAAATGAATTTTTGGTACCGGCATTTCAACTCTCATGTGAACCCGCGGACTTGAAGGTCATTTTTCTCACCTTTTAATTTTTTGAACACAGAACCCCGAAAGACCTTAGGATTCAAATAACCGCAAAAATTCTACAAATGTATACAAGCAAATTAAATCGGGACTCATTTTTTACTTTCAAAATTATCATTTCAAATTGTCTAACAGTATCTCAGATACTCAAAAAATATTATTTTGACGCCAGGAAATTGATGAGAGTACTATTTACGAGATTATGATTCAACGTATAAAATACTATTTAGAATACATTCATCATTTTAAAAGATAAAAACAGCAATTTACGAGATAATCTAATATACAAAACAACTAAGACGACCTCAAATAAGGAATTTCGACCGTCATAAATGGGTATCAATTTTATCGGCTTGTATTTTCTGATCTTTTGAAGGCTTATACTTTTTTCGTTTGGAAATAATGCTAGCGCCTTATTTCTGTATTTTACTACGGAAGTCATGAAATTTTGAGTTAAAAATATTTTCGTTCGAAAAATTTCAATAACGAAGAAAAAATTCTAACTCTTGACACGAGAAAAATTCTCTACTATTACTAATAATGTACAGGGTGTAAGGTTTTCCCTTCTTTTTTCCAAACTGATTACACTTGATTTCCGCCGTTTTGATTGGTTGAATCTGAGAAAACTCTTCTGACAACCAATCAAAACGGCGGAAATCAAGTGTAACCGTTTGGAAAAAAAGAAGGTAAAAACCTTACACCCTGTACATGGCTTTAACTAGATCTGAAGTTTGTAAATTTCAGCCAATGGGGTTGGACTTCACCATTGTGAAGATAGGGCCCACGCAAGCTGTTCGCATTCCGACAGGCACATCATTAGTATTGTACAAGTTGAGCCACTCAAATCGATTCCAAATTTTTTTACTATTCTTATTATTTATTTATTAAAATCAGCAACGTTTTGATTTCTCATTGTCAACTAACAGTTTTACACACAGAAGTTTCGAATCTTACTAAAAATAAAGAGTCTAGAATTTACGATTCTGCATAATCTCATTATCTGTTTAAATTTTTGTATTCAAAAGTAAAAATGATAAAATTTTCTTTGGATAGTTCAATTATTATGCTCAACGCAATTTGTAGGCTTTTAAGTTGGTATTTGCTATTTTAAAATGGATAAATTTATAAAGCAATTGAGGGGATATACGGTATATCATATACCGTATATCATATACAGCGTATTTTATACGCTTCGTTAAATTGACACTCCGACAGTTTTAAAGTAGTAGTGGTCGGATTAAAACTATTGAGTAAAAACAGGGCTTTCAGGGTGAAATTAATAGAATAAAAACCGTGATACCAAAATTTCTAAATAAAACAAAATTGTTTCTTCAAAGGCCTACTCCACTGTGAATTTTGTTATAATCCCTCTACGACCACTACTATGAGCCCATATTTAAACAAGACGAAATGATTCAATATACCTGCCTAAATCGTCCGGCTCCATTCGTCCAAAAAATATTTTCATTATAAAAAAGTGACTAGTTAGTGTTTTTTATTAGTTAAAAGTCTTTTTGGCACTGAAGGACGAACTATCGAAATATTCAATTTGAAAAAATGTTCACAAGTGACAAATGTCACTCACGACCGCTATGGTTTCTTTTAATACGCTATATTTGTGCAAATTTATTTACCGTTATGGTAACCTTTCCAGTATAAGTTCTCACTGAAACTAACCAGGGGTCAAAAAGTTTTATTAACACTGAAAGGGTAGTAGTGACCTTTAAATAGTTTGTTAAAAATCAGATAGGATTAACATCGGTGGATGAATTGATTGGTTGGCATCTTAAATCAGGTTATCCTGCTAGAGGGCGCCAAATGATAATCTCAGGTAGTAATAAACGACACAGAGAACGAAAAAAGTAGTTATTAACATCCGGGAGGCTCCAAATCGAAAAAAATGGTTATAAATGTCAAGAAGGCCCCCAAGCGGAAAAATTGGTTATAAATAACAAGGAGGCTCCCAAATCTTAAGAAGATCTCTTTCATTGATTTGAGAGAAACGTAGGTAAAACTTTAAAATTGATATCTAGTGCAAAACGACCAGGTGGCGTCGTAATCGATATTTATTTAAATAAGGATTTCATGACCAATTTAGTTTAGTTCTTATTCATCTTCAACATTAAATGATAATCTTTTATTTTGTCTAGTTTATTTTGATTATCTTATAAAATACAGTAGATAACTTTTTTTAAATGAATGTCAAATTAGGTGATATTGCTTTGCAATGATAACAAATAAATTACATCGGTCATAAAGTCTTAGATCTGTATTTGAATACAATTCCTTAAATATGTCACTTTGGCGCCCTCTAGCGTAAAGAAAACTTAATTTCTGATTAGCACGAGATCCTCATTTTTTTAGTATGAATTAAGTATCTCTATTTAGGATCCATTTGTCGAATTTTGAGAGAGCACCACCCTCTAAAATGGAGTTTTGGCTTATAGTCAGACCAGGTCTTCAGACGTTATTATTATGGCAATTAAACTCTTCGAGTTAGAACGCGGAACACAACTAGCTCAAACTAAACCCTCAAGATTCTCGCTACGACAAAGATTGTCTAGGTTTATCACATCTGAACGTTTTAGATTACAACTAAAATGTCAATACTTATCTAAAAAAAATAGAATAACCCCTTATTTTCGGGCAAAAAGTTTTGTATGGTATACACGATTCACCTCACTTTTAAATAGAAATACACTTTTTGAAAGCTTTGAAGAAAATTCTGAAGAAAAACATTTTCACGTAAAAATACTCTGACAAAGATAAATTTGACGAAAAAATTGTCTGATCTAAGAAATTATGACGAAAACATTTTCTGACCAAAAAAAATTCCAACAAATTTTTTGACATTAAATTTTCCAACAATCCTAACCTGAGAGACCGTTTTTGTGGAGGACTACCCATTTTGCTTGAGGATTACCTAATTGGCTGATTAGCCTACGATTTTTAGGTTTGAAAATAACGGTCTCTGAGATAAGCATTTATTATTAATAACTTAGAAGTCTTACCATAATTAACAACTGTATTTTACTCACCGAAAGTTCGCAGTACCATCAGCTAGATTTTCTTTCAATTTTTATAATGAATTCACTATTGATTTATTATTTTGAATTTATTTTCGTAATAAGTTTCGATATCCCGGAATTCATATCTATATTCGTGACAGAGTCTCGCTTGAACTGGAACATGACGTAGAAAAAAACACCCAAAATGTTGACATCTTTCGATCACATAAAATTATTTTCGTTGCACTTGACAATGAAAATTGTGTTAGATAGCCTATCTTACGTGACAATTATGTAACTTTGTTAGAACTGGCTAAGGTTAATTAGGTGTCTCGTCCACATGGGTTNGAATTTACCTAAATTGGGGGGGGTTTTTTTTTTTGGGGGGGGGGGGCCTTTTTTTTGGAAAATTTTTTTAAAAAGCGGCCCCCCTAAACCGATTTTTTTTTTAGGTTTTGAAAAAAAAATAACGGTCTCTGAGATAAGCATTTATTATTAATAACTTAGAAGTCTTATACCATAATTAACAACTGTATTTTACTCACCGAAAGTTCGCAGTACCATCAGCTAGATTTTTCTTTCATTTTTTATAATGAATTCACTTATTGATTTATTATTTTGAATTTATTTTCGTAATAAGTTTCGATATCCCGGAATTCATATCTATATTCGTGACAGAGTCTCGCTTGAACTGAGAACATGAGTAGAAAAAACACCCAAAATGTTGACATCTTTCGATCACATAAAATTATTTTCGTTGCACTTGACAATGAAATTGTGTTAGATAGCCTATCTTACGTGACAATTATGTAACTTTGTTAGAACTGGCTAAGGTTAATTAGGTGTTCTCGTTCCACATGGGTTCAAGAGCGAATAAACTCTTCTTTAGTACCCATTTTAAAAAACACGGCATGTTCTGTTTTTGGAAATCATTTTTGATGATATATTTTTACATAACGTTTAAAAATTATTCAATTTCTTTAGAAAATACAAAAAAACAATATTTCACTAAAAGTTTCTCATTGGTCGTGTTTGTCTGTAAAAACATTTTTATATGGTCATTATCTATATGGACATTATCTATAAGCACATTTTCTATAAAGACATAGTATATTAGCACATTTTAAATAAGGACATTGTCTATAAAGACAAAAAAAAACCTTGAATTTGTGAGGAAAAACAAATAATAATCAGGAAAAATAGGCCAAAACTACAAAAAAATGTTAAAACCAGAAATTTCTATTAATTTTTTTTTTGATATTTGTTTTTAAAAATCTACTTTCGAAAACAAATTGACCTAGTCGACTGATAAAAACCAACTTTTTTGCGAGGTCAGCCTGAAACGTGCAAACGTTTGGCTTGCACTTTTAGCCCTCTAGCGCCCCTTTAAATTGTAGTTTGTCTATAGAGACAAAACTTAAAAAAACTTATTTCTTGTAGCTTTTGTCCACGAGAATTTCTTTTTTTTTCATAAACTAATACATATGATTGCGTCAAATGTATTGTTTCCAAATTGTTTGTCATCGCAATTTTTCTGTCCATTAAAACATCTAGAATGGGTCGTTATTCAGGCGGACCCTGACTCAGGTCCCTGTGATTGATCGAAAAAATGACGTGTTAGTTTTTTTTTTGGAAATTTTCATTCGGTCACAAATACAATTTTCATTTTATAAACTGATAAAAAAAATTTTATAATTTGAATTTACTTTAGAAAATTGTTCAGAAAATTGAAAAATTTTTAATTAATTTTAATTTAAATAAAACTTTAAATGATATAAACTTAAAAAATATTTATAATGCTCTGATTGGCTATAGATCAAAATGTATAACAATAAATAACTGTAAATAATAATACATTTTTGTCAATCGAAAACTTATACAAAAAAATTAATTAGTTTTGAGATTTCTTGAGCGAAAAGTTATTTTTGCTGATGAATCGTTTCAATTTATTTTTATATGTTTTTTTGCACAGTCCGAAATTCAAAAATAGAATTAGCTATTGTCTACGAGAATTTCTTCTTCTCATAAACTTATACATATGATTTTGATTCAAATGTAAAGTTTCCAAATCGTTCAGGTACTTCGGAGATGTTGAAGAATGAAAGGAGGATAAATGAAGTGGCAAAGCTGACCAGCGACAATATGAAGCTGAGGAATTTACAAACATTTTAGAACTTTTGATGGAAAAAAATATTGCAATGGCGAACGATTTGGAAACTTACATTTGAATCAAAAATCATATGTATAAGTTTATGAGAAGAAGAAATTCTCGTAGACAATAGCTAATTCTATTTTGAATTTCGGACTGTTGCAAAAAAACATATAAAAATAAATTGAAACGATTCATCAGCAAAAATAACTTTTCGCTCAAGAAATCTCAAAACTAATTAATTTTTTTGTATAAGTTTTCGATTGACAAAAATGTATTATTATTTACAGTTATTTATTGTTATACATTTTGATCTATAGCCAATCAGAGCATTATAAATATTTTTTAAGTTTATATCATTTAAAGTTTTATTTAAATTAAAATTAATTAAAATTTTCAATTTTCTGAACAATTTCTAAAGTAAATTCAAATTATAAAATTTTTTTATCAGTTTATAAAATGAAAAATTGTATTTGGTGACCGAATGAAAATTTCCAAAAAAAAAAAACTAACACGTCATTTTTTCGTCAGATCACAGGACCTGAGTCAGGGTCCGCCTGAATAACGACCCATTCTAGATGTTTTAATGGACAGAAAAATTGCGAATGACAAACAATTGGAAACAATAATTTGACGCAATCATATGTATTAGTTTATGAAAAAAAAAAAATTCTCGTGGACAAAAGCTACAAGAAATAAGTTTTTTAAGTTTTGTCTCTCTATAGACAAACTAAATTTAAAGGGCGCGCTAGAGGGCTAAAGTGGCAAGGCCAAACGTTTGCACGTTTCAGGCTGACCTCGCAAAAAGTTGGTTTTTTATCAGGTCGACTAGGTCAATTTGTTTCGAAAGTAGATTTTAAAAAACAAATATCAAAAAAAATTAATAGAAATTTCTGGTTTTAACATTTTTTGTAGTTTTGGCCTATTTTCCTGATTATTATTTTGTTTTCCTCACAAATTCAAGGTTTTTTTTTGTTTTATAGACAATGTCCTTATTTAAAATGTGCTAACTATACTATGTCTTTATAGAAAATGTGCTTATAGATATGTCCATATAGATAATGACCATATAAAAATGTTTTTACAGACAAACACCGGACCAATGAGAAACTTTTAGTGAAATATTGTTTTTTGTATTTTCTAAAGAAAGTGTAAATAATTTTTAAACGTTATGTAAAAATATAATCATCAAAAATGATTTCCAAAAAACAGAACATGCCGTGTTTTTTAAAAATGGGTATTAAAGAAGAGTTTATTCGCTCTTGAACCCATGTGGACGAGACACCTAATTAACCTTAGCCAGTTCTAACAAAGTTACATAATTGTCACGTAGATAGCGCTATCTAACACAATTTCATGTTCAAGTGCAACGAAAATAATTTTATGTGATCGAAAGAATGTCAACATTTTGGGGTGTTTTTTCTACGTCATGTTCCAGTTCAAGCGAGATCTTCACGAATATAGATATGAATTCCGGGATATCGAAACTTATTACGAAAAATAAATTCAAAATAATAAATCAAATAGTGAATTCATTATAAAATTGAAAGAAAATCTAGCTGATGGTACTGCGACTTTCGGTGAGTAAAATACAGTTTGTTAATTATGGTAAGACTTCTAAGTTATTAATAATAAATGCTTATCTCAGAGACCGTTATTTTCAAACCTAAAAATCGTAGGCCTAATCAGCCAATTAGGTAATCCTCAAGCAAAATGGGTAGTCCTCCACAAAAACGGTCTCTCAGGTTAGGATTGTTGGAAAATTTAATGTCAAAAAATTTGTTGGAATTTTTTTTGGTCAGAAAATGTTTCGTCATAATTGTCTTAGATCAGACATTTTTTCGTCAAATTTATCTTTGTCAGAGTATTTTTACGTGAAAATGTTTTTCTTCAGAATTTCTCTTCAAAGCTTTCAAAAGTAGTATTTCTATTTAAAAGTGAGGTGAACTCGTGTATACCATACAAAACTTTTTGCCCGAAAATAAGGGGTTATTCTATTTTTTTTAGATAAGTATTGACATTTTAGTTGTAATCTAAAACGTTCACGATGTGATAAACCTTAGACAATCTTTGTCGTAGCGAGAATCTTGAGGGTTTAGTTGAGCTATGTGTGTTCCGGTTCTAACTCGAAGAGTTTAATTGCCATAATAATAACGTCTGAAGACCTGGTCTGACTATAAGCAAACTCCATGTTTTAGAGGGTTGGTGCTCTCTCAAAATTCGACAAATTGGATCCTAAATAGAGATACTTAATTCATAACTAAAAAAATGAGGATCTTCGTGCTAATCAGAAATTAAGTTTCTACGCTAGAGGGCGCCAAAGTGACATATTTAAGGAATTGTATTCAAATACAGATCTAAGACTTTATGACGCGATGTAATTTATTTGTTATCATTGCAAAGCAATATCACCTAATTTGACATTCATTTAAAAAAAGTTATCTACTGTATTTTATAAGATAATCAAAATAAACTAGACAAAATAAAAGATTATCATTTAATGTTGAAGATGAATAAGAACTAAACTAAATTGGTCATGAAATCCTTATTTAAATAAATATCGATTACGACGCACCTGGTCGTTTTGCACTAGATATCAATTTTTAAAGTTTACCTACGTTTCTCTCAAATCAATGAAAGAGATCTTCTTAAGATTTCTGGGAGCCTCCTTGTTATTTATAACCAATTTTTCCGCTTGGGGGCCTTCTTGACATTTATAACCATTTTTTTCGATTTGGAGCCTCCCGGATGTTAAAACTACTTTTTCGTTCTCTGTGTCGTTTATTACTACCTGAGATTATCATTTGGCGCCCTCTAGCAGGGATAACTGATTTAAGATGCCAACCAATCAATTCATCCACCGATGTTTAATCCTATCTGATTTTTAACAAACTATTTAAAGGTCATACTACCCTTCAGTGTTAATAAAACTTTTTGACCCCTGGTTAGTTTCAGTGAGAACTTATACTGGAAAGGTTACCATAACGGTAAATAAATTTGCACAAATATAGCGTATTAAAAGAAACCATAGCGGTCGTTGAGTGACATTTGTTCACTTGTGAACATTTTTTCAAATTGAATATTTCGATAGTTCGTCCTTCAGTGCCAAAAAGACTTTTAACTATAAAAAACACTAACTGTCACTTTTTTTATAATGAAATATTTTTTGTGTGAATATAAAGATCGGACGAATGGAGCCGGACGATTTTAGGCAGGTATATTGAATCATTTCGTCTTGTTTAAATATGGGCTCATAGTAGTGGTCGTAGAGGGATTATAACAAAATTCACAGTGGAGTAGGCCTTTTGAAGAAACAATTTTGTTTTTTTAGAAATTTGGTATCACGGTTTTTATTCTATTAATTTTCACCCTGAAAGCCCTGTTTTACTCATAGTTTTAATCCGACCACTACTACTTTAAACTGTCGGAGTGTCAATTTAACGAAGCGTATAAAATACGCTGTATATGATATTACGGTATATGATATACCGTATATCCCCTCAATTGCTTTATAAATTTATCCATTTTAAAATAGCAAATACCAACTTAAAAGCCTACAAATTGCGTTGAGCATAATAATTGAACTATCCAAAGGAAATTTATCATTTTACTTTTGAATACAAAAATTTAAAAGATAATGAGATTATGCAGAATCGTAAATCTTCTAGACCTCTTTATTTTTAGTAAGATTCGAAACTTCTGTGTGTAAAACTGTTAGTTGACAATGAGAAATCAAAACGTTGCTGATTTTAATAAATAAATAATAAGAATAGTTAAAAAAATTTGGAAATCGATTTGAAGTGGCTCAACTTGTACAATACTAATGATGTGCCTGTCGGAATGCGAACAGCTTGCGTGGGCCCTATTCTTCACAATGGTGAAGTCCAACCCATTGGCTGAAATTTACAAACTTCAGATCTAGTTAAAGCCATGATACAGGGTGTAAGGTTTTTACCTTCTTTTTTCCAAACTGGTTACACCTTGATTTCCGCCGTTTTGATTGGTTGTCAGAAGAGTTTTCTCAGATTCAACCAATCAAAACGGCGGAAATCAAAGTGTAATCAGTTTTGGAAAAAGAGGGGAAAAACCTTACACCCTGTACATTATTAGTATAGGTAGAGAATTTTTTCTCGTCATGTCAAGAGTTAGAATTTTTTTCTTCGTTTATTGAAATTTTTCGAACGAAAATATTTTTAACTCAAAAATTCATGACTTCCGTAGTAAAATACAGAAATTAGGCGCTAGCATTATTTCCAAACGAAAAAAGTATAAGCCTTCAAAAGATCAGAAAATACAGCCGTATTAAAATTGATACCCATTTTATGACGGTCGGAAATTCCTTATTTGAGGTCGTCTTAGTTGTTTTGTATATCTTAGATTATCTCGTAAATTGCTGTTTTTATCTTTTAAAATGATGAAATGTATTTCTAAATAGTATTTTATACGTGAATCATAATCTCGTAAATAATGTATACTCTCATCAATTTCCTGGCGTCAAAATAATATTTTTTGAGTATCTGAGATACTGTTAGACAATTTGAAATGATAATTTTGAAAGTAAAAATGAGTCCCGATTTAATTTGCTTGTATACATTTGTAGAATTTTTGCGGTTATTTGAATCCTAAGGTCTTTCGGGGTTTCTGTGTTCAAAAAATTAAAAGGTGAGAAAAAATGACCTTCAAGTCCGCGGGGTTCACATGAGAGTTGAAATGCGGTACCAAAATTCATTTTATGACTTGAAAGCAGACGGTTTTTCTCTAGAAAACTATTGTTTTCAACGTTACCAGTTAGTCAAAATGTACCGGTAAAGACAGCTTCCGGCCACAGAAGTGATATTTGTATTTACCAAAAGATGCTAATCATTGGTCTTTTTATAGGTGGGACATAAACTAGGGCCGATATTTTCGCATAATATTACTTTGCCTCTAGCACCACGTTGCGGTTCATCCAGACCCCTATTTCATTGATTAAGTCTCCAGACACTTTTAGTTTAAATTGATTAGATATCCCTTTATCACTTTTGGGTTAGAATTGCGTTTAGGCCCACCTAAACTTTCCTTTTAACGTGTGATTTTAACGTGTGTGGCCTACGCATTCTATACCAAAAAGGATAACGGGATATGGATTACCGGCCTCAGAGTACAAATCAAATATTTGAATGATACACACAACGCAAGATATTAGCACCAATCAAAACCCTTTCGATTGAGGAATTAGGCCGATTCATCGGTCAGTGACAAGGATCAACCAATTCAATGCTCAGATTTCGCATCTTTCAAATATTTAGGATTTGTACTCTAAAAGGTCCGGAATCCATCTCACTAAGCTTTACTTTACTGGCAAATTTGACTTAGCCGGTAGCATCTGATTAACGAAAAAAACCTTCTCTATTGAGCTGATTTTATTTGAGTTGCCGGTATTTTAACTCCCATGAGAATAGGAGAAGAATTAAAAGATAAAACTTTTTTGTATTTTTTTAAATCTTTAACCAAACAAATCCTACGGGTTTAAAATGACCCGCCAAAATTGTCTACCACAATGGGCATAATAAATTGTTACGTATTTTTAAACTTTTCTAATTTGAAATCAATCTTCTCATTAATTTCCTATCGTCAGAATAATATTTTTTTTCCGAAAATATTAAGTTCGCACAAAAAACGTTAGAAAAGACTTTATTAAAATTGAGTCATTGCTGCATCACAGGACATCTATTGAATCGTTTTACCGACGCGTATATACTTGACGCCACTGGTGTAGCTCTAAGACACCGCCTATCTCACCATCATTGGTGGCATATCAAACTTGTTTTTTTTCACCAAGACTTCCATTTGAAATAATAAAAGAATTATAAAATAAATAGAGAAATTTTCGGGTGAACATGCATGGCCGAAAACTTAAATGTCTGCAGCATGAATAGTAAGTGGTTTTCAAGACACGTTTCAGACGATTCAAACATAAGAAATTTCAAAGGTCAAAAATGGGTATGAGTTTTTTTGGCCTATCTTGTAGAGAAATTTTTCTGGAATTTTAAAATGTAGGATTTTTTTCGTTTTGAAATTTTTTCAAAAAAATTCGATTCAAGGTCAAAGTTTCATGCTTTCAGTTTGTGTTAGCTCTAAAAAGCCGCAGTCAAATAAGAGCACTCATTTTTTAGCTAACAGGACTCCTGTTTCAGGAGTTAAGGATTTTTCGGTTAGGGGTTTTTCGATATAGCAAACCGACCACCAATCAACCACACAGGACGCGGTCAAACGTTAAAGGTCAAGGTCATCGAATTCATCATAAGTGTATCAAAATGTTTTTCTCGTAGTCGATTTTCTTGGTGACTAGAATTAACAACTATGGGTGGAATTGTGGAGTGGTCAACCCCCTTAAGGGTGCTAGAGAGCATAAATAAAGTTAAATCAAATAAGAATCAATGACGCTACGTTTAAAATGACCAAAAAAAAATCTCTACAAGATGGGTTCAAAACAATCGATATCTATTTTGACTTTTGAAAATTCCTTACTTCAAATCGTCTAAAATAAGAAATTTAAAATCAAAAAATGGAGTAGGTTTTATTGGTAGATAGTGAACTCAGCGTTATGGAAAAAAGATCTCTTGTCTCCCTATTGCGCGTTACGCGGTTTGGCCCAATAAGTGCTTTTGCAAAATAAAAGTCAACGCGTCACCTAACAGAGGACTGGAAAATCTGATATCATATAACTTGTGTTGCTCGGTATAAGGACATGCTGATATTTTGCCATATGCACAATATGATATTTTACTTAAGTAAGCTAAAGCTATTGCTGCCATCCATTGTCGCTATTTTTTAAAATTGTCTTCTGAAAAATTTCAAAATATAGGTGAAGCGATTAAAAACATAAGCCACAGTTTTCGAAAGTCACTTCATTTTGTCCAAATTAATTGAAGACCCTTTTTTTTGCTCTCCATTATTATTTTTACGAAAACAGCAGTCCATTATACGTTATTTCAGGAAAAATACCGACCTTTCTTCCATATTGACAACATATGCATATTGTCCTAACGAGAAACCGTCGGCAAGATTTACAAAGCGTAGTTTTTGGCCATATTGGGTCTATAGACGCAACACTCAGTATTTAAGTCTGCTATATTTTTATTATATCATTTTTCGAGAGTTTAAACTATTGTTTTTGGAGAACAAAACTTTTGTCACAAAATAAGCGAGAAAATAATCATTTGTATTTTTTCATATTTCAAATGATCAAAATACAATGTTTACGTGTAAAAAACAGTTTTAAAAATTCGATCATTTTTTCGGAATAGGGAAAGATACGAATATTTATTTAATGAGATTTGTAACGATATCTAACCTTTTTTTGGTTTATATCGTAGATTTTTCGGCGAGTTTTTTGTTAGTAGGATTTTTCAAGGAGTTTGAATTTAAAACTTTGAAAGTCAATTTTTTGAGGCTTATTTTGTCTATAAGACCTAACAGCCGGAAATTTGCCAAAACGTACCATAATTGAAAAGACTTCTATAAGACCATAATTTGAAAAGACTTCTACTTATTATAATATGTGTCTGTACCGTGAGATAAAAGGAGACAGTCGAAGGATTTCCCTTCAAAAAACCTTCTCGAAGGTCGATTGGTAACCAGGATCCAAAAAATATATCTCAGGGTAGTATAAGCGCCAAAAATTTGCAAAGCCGAAAATTGAAAACTCCCTCCAAAAACTGCTGGTAAGGCTTTTTTTTTGGAACGGAGCACTTCCCATAAAGTTGTTTTTTTGGCAAGCTCTTCGTGCTATGCTGGTGATTTTTTGAACCGCGCCAATTTTCGAAGACCATAAAATGTGTAGCGGGTATCATAATTTGATTTTTTCTGTTCTTGTTTTTACTAAAACTTTTTTAGGCTATTTTTAACAAGTACAAAACGGGCACAATCAAACGGTATATTTTATACAGTATGCTATTATTTTTTGTTTCGAATATCCAGTTTTTGCAAGACGACAGTTATCAAAATTCTTTGCGAAATTCTCTACAATTAAGCTTATAAAATAGACATTTCGCAGATCTTTTATAAGTGATAATGTAATTAATTGAAAACAGGGCACAGCCGTGAGAAGGTTATAAAACACAAAATTGCTGCTAAAAAAATAGGTCGCTGGTAAAATGTCTAGTTTTGTAGTGTCTGCCTATTTTTTCAGCGCTGACAAAACCAGAAATAAATATTATTTGGCAGTTCAGTTGAACTGATTTCTACGTGTGGATAAGTCCGCATAATAAGACTTCGAAAAAGTCAGACATTGGAGTGTTTTACCTATCGATTTTTGTGTTTTTAATCTTTTTCACTCGTGATTTTGGTGAACTCATTCCCCAGTTCAAGGCTAAAATCGGAGGAATACTTCTTTCGTCACAAAAGTTTGTTTCGACTTGTTTTTTCCGTCTATTTATTTATGCAAAATACCGAAGGCCAAAATTCTGCAATTTGAAGAAAAAAACTTGGTGCAAGAAAAATCATATGTTTGCAAAATTAGAAAAAATTGAATTAAATGTCTATACCTGGTACAAACCAGTCAGTTTCATTGCAAAAGTAAAAAAAAAATTTACATCAAGAAATAAACACTGTTGTAAATATCAAAAATGATTTTCATAGGCGTTATAACTTTTGAGCCAGTGTCCAATCACAGCCACTCCGATTTTTCGACTTAATATCAAAGATCTCCCGCGATTTATTGGTCCACTTTCCAAAGTTATTGACGCCTGATAAAAGACACCTAGGCATCATGGTTATTGATATGAAGTAATTTCGGTGAGTATTTTTACTTCTGTTTCTGGTCCTCGCACTGTTTTATAGTTAAATATAGGGCTTTTATTAAAAAACGACCCAAAAAAAGGAAACTCCCTAGAATAACTTCAAGCCTCGACAACGCACTTGTAATCAATGCATTGTATCCATGTTTCCAAAATTAGGTTCACTCACGTCCATTTTATTTGGTCAGTTTTGTGACTATCTCTAGGCCTTGTAACTTTTGTGAATGTTACACAGGGCAAGGCTAAAAGTTTCTGAAGAACTTTTATAAGAAAATGGTTTCGTAATACTATTTATCAGTAACTAACGAGTAATTCAATAAAAACTCAGATTTTCTTTGTTGTTCAACATGCGGATAGAAGAAAGTGGTACTGTGTTTCATAATTTGAGCACAGCGTGGTTTAAGTGATTAGTTTCTGCAAAACACATTATTACAGGCGAAGTTGGTTTCAAAAAAATTTTGACTATAAAAGTTTACAATCACATGTTCATTAGTTTAGACTGACATCGTAATTTCAAACAAAGTATTAGAGACTATTGACATCGGAATTTGTTACAATGCTACCAATTATTAGATTTTCGTAATTTCAAAACAACAAAAACACTCACAATAGTCTATGTGTGTTTTTGTGTTTTGAAAATTACGAAAAATCATTAATAATTGTAGGCATTCGTGAACAATAAAACTTTTTGGTTCATTTTATATCGAGTGGTATTGAACGGGCCTTTTTTCATCGTAAAAGCTTCGTCAAACTTAAACTGGGTTGAGGCAGATAATTATTTTATTCAATAAGGTTTTTCTCGCCTGCATAACATAAAAATCTTCAAACAAAAAATTTTTGCGTGAAATTACTCAAACTTAAACAGATTTGAAAAATCTCATGTCACCCAATATATTTGACTCACGTTCACTGATATTTTGAAGGTATCCGAGGAAAATGTCCGCAAGCGTGGGTTTTTTTGAAGAATCCTTACCGCATATGGTGGGAACGATTCTCCATACACTCTACTACATTTTTAAAATATATTTCAAAATCAATTTATTTTGATATTTAATAAGGAAAAAAATAAATTTTGAAGTACTCCCAGTCTGTTTGTTAGACATCGTCTATAAGAAACCGATCAAATTTGGCCAAAACCTACAATTTTCTTTCAAATTGACAGGGAAAACGGCCGGTCTTTGGAATATTATTTTCATTTTTCAAAGACCCATTTAAATGCTAGCTGCTATTATTATTTTTGAGTTTCGGAGTTATTTCAGCTTAAACTGGATAATATTTTTTATCCTAAGAAATTTTGTTCGAAACTTATTAATAACTCTGCTTAAACTTGAAATGTAGCTTAGTATTACCTTGAGTGGGGTTGTATAGGCTGAAAAGGCTTTTTTCGAAGGCCTTATAAATTTTTATTCCTTCATAACAATCTTTTAAAAATCTCAGAAATAGTAGTTCGTAATCTCTGGAAGACATTTTACTTCTGACTTTTTTTCATAGCATTTCGACCAACCGTTAATTGAGTGAACCGCGGAGCAAAATTTTTTTTTGAAAGTCTTATGGTCTTTTTCGCTTATTTCAAAAACAACGTTCATTTTGGGAAGTAACAAGCCCAAAGGGTGATGAGCAAGATGTTTAAAAATTTCTGAATGTGCGGCTGTAAATCGATAAAAAAGTGCGCGAATCGAAAATTCGGAATATGAAAGTGAGCAATTAGACAATTTAAATGCACCAAAAGATTCCTTGGAGTCGGTTTGGCTCGAAACGCGATATTAGCACTATGGTCTGATTTTTGAACGGAAACGGTGCTAGAGATTCAAAAAATAATTTTGATGAAAAAGTTTAATTTTTTTCTAGAATCCGCTGTGATCATAATCAGACCATAGTTGCTTATATCATTTCAGCCAAACCGTACCCAAGGAATCTTTTTGGTGTGCATTATAATTGTCTAATCTGACTTTCATATTCGAATTTTCGATTCGCGCAGCTTTTTTTGTCGATTTACAGCCACATTCAGAATTCCCTTAAAACATCTTGCTCATCACCCTTGGGCTTGTTAAGCATTCCGAAAATACGTTGTTTTTGCAATAGAACGATAAAGAGAAATAGGACTTTCAAAACAAGAATATTTTGCTGCGGTTAACTCAATTTCCGTTGGTCCAACATGCTATTGAAAAAGTCAGAAGTAAAATGTCTTCCAGAGATTTACGAACTACTATATTCCTGATGATTTTTATAGATTGTTATAAGGAGATACACTAAGTGATGAGCCTCGGAAAAAGCCTTTCCAGCCTATACATACCCCTTAAGTTCAAAGTTCAAGTTTTTCATAAATTTATTTTCAAATGCTGTGAGCTTTTCTTGAGAGCTCAAGAAACCTCCACACTTCAAGAACTTTTTTGCTCACAATGGCCAATGGGTAATTTTAGGCCTCGCATTTGCGTCCTTATGTATTTCACTAAAAAAACTTGGTTTCCGGCTGCCAAATCAGGAGCAAATTACCATCAACAATTTTTCCTGGTCAAAATGAGGCTTAAATGAAAAAAACAGATTTTCACTTTGTGGGAAAACGATCCGTACCATGAAAACCGACAGCTTGAAATTGACAAATTTCAGAATATAGTGCTCTGAGAAAATGTTCTCCGAGGCCAATAAAAAAGACAGAAAAAATTATTCCTGTATTAGAAGATATATGGAATCCAGGGAAATGTTTGGCGAAAATATTCATAATGACTGATTTGATAAAGTTTTTAAAAGAGTTTTAAATTTTGTTAATTTTTTAACCTACGTGGAGTTTTCTAATGAAAAGCATAACGGATTTTAACAGCTGTAGAAATATGGATCATTATTCTTGACCCTTTTTTTAGAAGGAATTCTATGCAGGCGGAATTTGTCTTTTCACAAAATATACAGCTGAGTTTTTTTAATTGTTTCTTTTTTTGTCACAGTTAAAATGTTTTATTTTTACTTTAATTTTGTGAGTCAGCCACCAGAAAAAAATGCCGATAAAAAACGCTGCGTTTTGAAACACAGGCTGTTTATTTTTTATTTTAACTATTGATTCATTTTTTTATATCCCATATTCACACTTTCCGTTATATCCGGCCTAACTTCTAAAAACCCACTACCGTTTCCTAATTAGGGGGGAATATTCACACAAAGTGTGAATTGGGATATGCCTTATTGATAGTCGTTGAGATCAGAACGTGGTACATATACAGTCATTTTGAAACTTTGGCCATAAATATAATTTTAAGGCTTCCTGTCTACTGCAAATCAGGTGTTTTTGTATTTCCGGTAGTTTTTTTCGAAAACGGATTATTTTCGCGTAAATACGTGAGATCCAAAAACTGCCCTTCGCAGCAGCCAGGTAAACATTATAATCAACAACAATATCAGACCATCGTATGTGTTATTTCGCTGATTCTGAACGCCGTTTGAAGCTACTGAAAAGTTGAAGATGAACTTCAGCAAGAAAATCTTTCGTGAAAATAAAAATTTTATGTCTTGTAAAACAAAAAATGAATGTTCTCAAACTAGGCCTCAGGACTCTTTTCGACAATAATATCTGAAGTTCAATTTTATTTTCTTGAATCTATGGAAATCAGTAGGTTTTGTAATACGCTATAATGTTATGGGCCTATAGATTAAAAATTATCAGCCGAACAGGGCTGGCCGGTGCCCATTAAAACCATTTGTTATCTTCACATAAAATTTAAAATTGCAACTTTGAAAAAACATAAAGTTCAGTACCTTACTAACAAACAGAGTTTTTTAGTTTCATGCTTAGTTTTTTTGAAAGCAATGTTTATCTTATTATATGCGTCCATTTGTAAAATTAACCCATTTTTAGCTTTATAATGTGCTTTTGCACTCATCTCCATAAAATTAAGGAATTTTTGGTGTCTCCCCAAGCAGACCTTAAAATCAAGAATGTTTCCTTTACAATTTTTGCCTTATATACAAATTCCTCGTACACTTTAATTCGTAAAGATTGTGGCCAAAGGACTCGTGACATACATGGTTTAATAAACTCATTGCGCCAGTATGAAATAATAACTGAAATAATACACGCTTTCCCGGCGGCCCTACCGCTCGCTGATATATTTTTATATTTACCACCAAAACTGTTAGATTAGCCGTCATTACCATGAAATTTTAACTTTTCGTTAAATAAAAAGAAAATTTTTGTAAAATTAAATCACATTGCTGACTTTTTGGTGAAATATCTCGTAGTTTTCATTTTGAGTGGCTTTCTGACATACCAGAACTGCCAAAAAATTTCGTTCAAAAGCAGCCATATATAATACATATGAAGTCTAGATATTGAAGGATTATTAAACAAATTTCCAAAGTTGCCTAAAGCGCTTCATAGAGATCTTCATCGATATTCTCTATGAAACCTTCATTTAGTGTTCTGAAACGGGATCGGGAAAAAATACGAACGGAATTGAAAAACTTTTTCCCTCGTTTTCAGAACACCGCAACTCCATTTATTCTTGTTAATACTTCCATTGGGACCAATAAATCAAATATTCTAGTTGAACCCCACTGTACTTCAGTTTCGTATTATGTTTATTTTGAAAAAATAAATACACTTTCAGCTATAAACAGTCTTTTGCATTTTTATTAGTTTTTAGTATTTTTTCTCTTTTTGAAACAAGAAAATGTGGCCCCCCACATTCTCCTGTGTAAATTTTTGAGCGGATCGTGTCCATAAAAAATTTTGAATGTCCTTAAAGCCGTTGGTTTTTTTTTAAACTGTGACATGTCAATCGTTTTTGGAAAAAATTTCATCGATGGAATTTTTGCCCGGTTGTGAAAAGGGGTTATTCTGGCTCACGATATCCCCTATTCACCTTTTGTAAAATTAAACGCGGCCCTACTACTTTAAAAACCACACTACGTTTCCGTTAATCAGGGGCCGGGATATAACAAAGGTGTGAATAGGGGATATTCTGTGAAAAGCTGATTTTAACAAAAATTCTGCCTACAGAAAATGCAAAAATTCCATCGGGTTGAAACTTATTCTATCTTCGTTGTGAGATAACGGATTTCATGGAAAGGTTAAAGATTGGAATGTTTTTCAAAAAATATTTTTTCAGAAACTGAATTTTCGACGCTCGTATCCAAAATATCACCCGATCTATCAACTGATAATTGAATTTATTAGAAAATATAGCTACTTTATCTTTATCAGAGAATTATAGAACTGTAGAAAATACAAGAATAGGTCAATAATTATTTTAATTTAGTTTAAAAACCATAAAAGTTGTTGATCGTGAATTTATAAGAATTTAATTTTTAAATTACCCATTAAATTTTCAAAAATTTTCAAATTACCACTAAATTTGGGCAAGCTGATTCTCGACCTAGATTATCAAAATAGATATCGCCGAAAAAATACCTACGCATTTCACGATTTGTAGCCTTAGTCCTCCAGTGCTCATATCGCCGAAAATTCCGTGGGCGTTTTGGTTTTTATTTATAAATTTCTTTGACATCAATGACGTCTAGTTCAAGTTTCTGAAAACGGAAATGAAACGGTTGGGAGGTCCAGACCAGACCTCTCAAGTGTGGCTTGGCTTGCGTCGGCTTGGCTTTGGTCCACCCTATTCCCATGTTGACCACTTCTATTCACTACTGATATCCAAATTTGGTTGTGAAAAGAATAAGAATGCGTCCTAGGAGGACACGGAACTTTTGAACATAGAGTTCTGGTTAATAACATAATAATTTACTGTGAACCACTAAATTTATATTGAAAAAAACAGTCTTATTTCCCTGATAAAAATCAAAATGTGTAGTGAGTCCTGACTCAGGACGTCTGAGTAACTGTATTTATTTAGAATTGGTTCAGGGACGTTCGAGAATGCCAGGACTTT
>SCLH01000375.1:251051-286637 GCA_004367855.1 Oikopleura vanhoeffeni | reverse complement strand
ATTGTCACCCTATTTTAGATATTCACCATATCGTAAATTCAAAATGGCATGCCACAAATTTTGAAAAGTTGAACGCAGCAAATAAATTTAATAGTCGACCAAATTCAGCGATAAAAATTTGCGCATGTCATTATAAAAAAATTAATGATAAGAAAATATTATGTTTAGTCATGACCTATTTTGTGATTTCGAAAATATCAAACAATTATATGGGTCGATAGTGAAATGTATAAATTTGAGATTTTGAACATAAACAGGCGAGAACAAGAGTTCTAGAGCATAAAATTCCAATGTTTTCGCTGGATCAGATTATTGAGATCAAATTTTTCAAAATGATAAAAAAAATATTTTTTTGCGCCACCCGATTATTTTGAAAATGCAATGACATCATGAAAAATACCGATTTTGGTACACTAACAAAATGTTTAGCAAATTTATATTTTGATTGGGCTATGCAAAAAAATAATTTTTTCATCCTTTTGAAGAATTCGACCTTAATAATCTGACCCAAAAAAAACATTGGAATTGTATGCTCTAGAACTCTTGTTTTCGCCTGTTCATGTTCAAAATCTCAAATTTATACATTTCACTTTTTATACATTTCACTATCGACCCCAATTATATAACCGGGAAAAACCTCGATTTTTTAACATGAATCATATAAATTATACTTAACAACCAATTGCTAAAATTACCAGTTATTATAAAAATTTTGATTTTGTCTGTAATTCATAATTTTTTCAATAAAAAAAATAAATTTTTTAGAAAATTAAATTTTCATTATTTAACACGAATAAATTCTTTAATAATAACAGTATTTTTTTATATATTTTTTCGAACCTAAGTGGATCTTGAAATTGAGGGTTATCTCTATAGCGCGTGTTCGAATCCCACTATGTTGTCTAAGTAATTGTGATAGTGATTACGCACCAATCAATTTTGGCGCTCCCAATATGAAGCACCCTTGCCTTTTATCATACTCAAGACAGTCACTGATACAACATTAGTGGGATCAGAACACGCGCTACAGAGATAGCCCTTATTTTCTAAAAAATCTATTTTTTTCATTAAAAAAATTATGAATGACGGACAAAATCAACATTTTTATAATAACTGGTACTTTTGGCCAATGTTTGTTAATTATAATTTATATGATTCATGATTAAAAATAAAGATTTTCAGGGTTATATAATTGTTTGATATTTCCGAAATCACAAAGTAGCCTATTTTTAATAGGTCATGAATAACATGATATTTTCTTATCATTTATGTTAATAATGACTGTCATTAAATGACATGCGCAAATTGTTATCGCGGAATTTGTTCGACTATTAAATTCATTTGCTGCGTTCAACTTTTCAAAATTTGTGGCATGCCATTTTGAATTTACGATATGGTGAATATCGAGAATAGGGTGACAATGCGTTTTTTCTGAAGTACTATTTGACGATTTATTGATACAGATTATTTGATTAAACAGTATTTTACTGTCAAATCTGAAGATTTGATTACAGTGGCGTGACTAAAGTGCAGTATATACATTTTTTAGAATTCAAGAATAATTTATTGAGATAATGATAATCTGCTGAATTTCTACTTTTTCTTTGTACGTGGGAATCTTGGGCGAAATTTCCTCGAATTATGAATTTTGTTGACTTTGAGAAACACAAAAAGTATATTTTGTTTGGAATAGTCTGAAAATTTTATTTTCCAAACCAGTACACGCTGTGAAATTGTTTTGAAATTTTCGAAAATAAGGCTAATTAACGTCCCCTTGTATTTCTTTAAATTTTCTGTAATGCTCATGCAGGATGAGTCATTCTATTTCACAATTTATTAGTTTGAAAATATAAGAAATACCAACTTTTAAAATTTGTACGAGAGCTAATTGAAAGGTGCTTTTGGTAGTATAAACATTCTAAATAAGGTCTGATAGACTTAAATAAACATCATCATTAAAAATCATTCGAAAGCATGAGTAATTTAAAGAAAGTAAAAATTTCTTGGTCGACTATTTTTTTTCTACTTAAGTTTTCCTGAATTTATTACAGCCGCCTTATCCTTTTATCACCTTTGATTAATCTGTGAGATGTGGGCTGAAAAGCGGCCTCATGAGTGGCTAGGAGGGGTCTTAGGAGTGTTAGGATTGGCTCCCTCTGCCCACATCTCACAGAGTAATCAAAAGGTGATAAAGGGTTATTTGATATAAATTATATCTCCTTAAAGAATTAATACTGATTTTTGACTCGATTAGAAGCCAAATTTTTATATAATTCGGCTTTTGAAAACGACTCATCTGATTGAGTTATAAGATAGCTCAAACTGACCACAAATATTTAGTTAAAAATAAAAAAATTTGGTCCAACTTGGACCATTTTTAAATTTTTTTCTGAGATCACTCAAATTGTTAAATTATGGGTTAAAAAAAAATGGACACAATGGTCTGATTCGGACGATTTTTTTTATTTTTTTTTCTCGAAATAGTTGTGCTCCGTTTGAGCTATCTAAGAACTCAATCGGATTAGTCGTTTTCAGAAGCCGAATTATATAAAGATTTTGGCTAAAAATCGACACTTAGGTTGGAGAAAGGATATGCGAAAAAATATATTGAATGATTTTTTTTTGTATTTAAGCTGACGTATTTTTGCCTGATTGTGATAAGCAAGGATTTTATTCACCTACACAATGCAATTTCGAAAGCGAGCGATGTTGGTGTGTCACTAAAACTGGCCTAAAAATTGATGAAACGGACAGACGACTCCGAGATATCATCGAAAAGGTAAAAAAACCCCATGAGAATAATATTCTCTGATAGTTAGCTGAAAGTTACCTATTTCACAAAATAACTCCCACTTGCCTCGTTGTGCTTTCAAACACAGGGATCACAAATATTATTGGGAAGTATTATTTAGGCAGCAGAATATTGAAATTTCTCACCAGACCAAAAAAAAATCATTTTTATGCATTTTTCTAATAATTTTGATGCAATTTTCAGCTGTATTAAGTGAAAAATGAAAGTTCTCAGATAACCTTTAAACAGTTAGAGCTGATGCAGATTCTCTTAGGGAATAAAGTCATTGTCTACATTTTACTCCATTTAAACATTAAACTGAGTATGGAACGAAAAAACTTTTTTATGCTCAAAATTTTTCTTTATGTTTTGATTGTAGCCCTTGAAAAAATATGACGTTCAGCACGAAAGAATTTCTAAAAAATTGTCAGCTACTGCTCAAAAATGCAAAACCGTTTTAAAATTGCCTATGTCTAAGCTTTAACTTTTTCTTGAAATATTTTTTGAAAAAATTTCAAGCTTAAACATAGGCAATTTCGAAAAAGGTTTCTCATTTTTGAGCAGTAGCTGACAATTAAAAAAAAATCCTTCATGCTGATCATTATATTTTCAAACGCTACAATTTTCACACAAATAAAAAGTTATGCCGTTTTGGATCGGATCGGGATCGGATCGGTCGCCTTAATTTTTTTGTGGATTATTAGGTAACCTTTTTAACCTCACCTCTTCTCGTGCTTTGTGTGTACAATTTTCAGACGACTTTGCTATGTGGGATCTAAAAGAAGTACCGATTTTTGGAAAAACCGTTTTATCGGCTCTAGAATAGACTCTCACCACTTCAGGCTGGGTGTTGATTTGTAACAAGTGTTTTGCTTTGAGAATGTATGTCATCGTTAGACGAAGGCTAGATCTATCCAAACAAGTATCCTTCAAATTTTTTACAACTATGCCCTAGATTTGTTCTGAGGCCCGTTGATTGAAAGGGTACCAGATTACGACACCTACCCCCTTAAGCTTGAACATTTTTTCAAAAAATATTTCAGAGAAAAAGTTTAAAGCTTTTTAGACCATTAGGCATTTTTTAAAACGGTTTGCATTTTGAGCCAGTATAGCTTGACCAATTTTTAGAATTTCTTCGTGCTGAACGTCCATATTTTTCAAGGCTACAATTCAAAACACTAAAGAAAAATTTTGAGCATACAAAATAATTTTCCTTCCATACTCAGGTTTAATGTTTAAAATGGAGTATAAATGGTAGACAATGACTTTTTTCCCTAAGAAGAACTCCTGCATCAGCTTCTAACTGTTTTAAAGTTTCTTGAGAACTTTCATTTTTCAACTCTAATGACAGGCTAAAAATTGCATCAGACATTATTATAGAAATGCATATAAAAATGATTTTTTTTTCGGACGTCTCTGGTGAAAGAATGATTTCATATATCTGCCTGCCTCTAAATAATGACTTCCAATCAATATTTGTGATCCCTTGTGTTTGACATAGCACCAACGAAGGCAAGTGGGAGTTTAGTTTTGGAAATAGCCGTACTTTCAGCTAACTATCAGAGATATTATTTCTCATGGGGTCTGTTTTTTACTTATTCGCATTGATATCTCTCGGATTGTCGTCTGTCCGTTCATCATTTTTAGCCAGTTTTATAGTGAACACACCCAACATTCGCTGCGCTTTCAAATGCATGTCGTAGGTGAATAATATCCTTGCTTTCACAATCAGGCACAAAAAAAAAAATAGTCAGCTTAGAATACAAAAAAAAAAATCATTCAATATTTTTTTTCGCATTACCTCTCTCCAACCTAAGCTGTCGATTTTTTAAGCCAATAATCTTTATATAATCTCGGCTTCTGCACAAACGCTACATCCCGATGAAGTTCTTAGATAGCTCCAAGCGGAGACACAACCTATTTCCAGAGAAAAAAAAAATTGAAAAAACAATCGTCCCAGAATAAGACCTTGGTCCCATTTTTTTTAACCACCCATAATTTAAAATTTGGAGTGATCACCACCCGCAAAAATTTTAAAAATGCGTAAGTGGACCAAATTTTTATTTTTACACTAAATATTTGTGGTCAGTTGAGTCTATTATAAACTAGATGAGTCGTTTTGTCTTTAAAAGACCGAATATATAAAATTTGGTCTATTAATCGAGGTCAAAAATACAGTCATTAATTCTTTAGAGGAGATATAATTTATATCAAATTAACCCTTTATACCCTTTTGATTTACTCTGTGAGTGAGTGTGGAAGAGGGAGGTAATCCCTAACCACTCCCTAAGACGCCTCCTAGCCCACGATATGAGACCGCTTTTCAGCCCACATCTCACAGATTAATCAAAGTGATAAAAGTGATAAGGCGGCTGTATTAAATGTCAGGAAAACTAAGTAGAAAAAAAAATAGTCGACAAGAAATTTTACTTTCTATTTCTTTTTGTTTTGTTTTTATTTATTTTCTTATTTTTTTTTTATATAATTACTCATGCTTCGATGCATTTTTAATGATGAATGTTTATTTAAGGTCTATCAGACCTTATTTAAGAATGTTATACTACCAAAAAGCACCTTTCAATTTAGCTCTGTTCGTACAAATTTTTAAAAAAGGTTTTTTTGGGGTACCTTTCTTATATTTTCAAAATAATAAATTGTGAAATAGAATGACTCAATCCTTGCATGAGCATTACAGAAAATTTAAANAGACTATAATTTATAGTGTGTATCGGTTAGAAAAGTTCGTGATTACGTCACAAATCCAAGAAAAAAATCTAAAAATTTCAGAATCTGCACAAATTTTTTTAACAGTGAAAATTTTTTGAAATTAAACAAAAAAAATATACAGTTGTGCCTAGAATTTTACGGGCTTCAATTTGGCCATATTTTTAAGGCAATCAGACCAACATTTGAAATTGACCAATCAGCGAAAAGCATCGAGAAAAAAAACGTTGCGAAATTTTTTAGTCTTTTTTCGATGAAGAGTTCACAGCTAAAATTTCAGCTGATTTGAAGCAAGTTAAAGGGCCCTTTATAGGTCTTTATAAAGTTAACCGCCGTGCACCACCAGGTGGTGAGTCTATTCTAGAACACTAAACAGTTTTTTTAAAAATCGATCTTCTTTTAGACCCCACATACAAAGCGTCTGAAAATTTACACAGAGTACGGGAAGAGTGAGGTTACTACAATATAAATTATGTTTGTCAAATTATGTTGGAGCCATTTTTTTGAATTTCGCTCTTGAATTTTCTAGAATCACTTTTGAACGCCGATTTTTAGATTTTTTCGACTTCAAACTCTATCTTCTTTTAGACGAATGTTCAGAAAAAAACCGTTTTTTCGACTCAGGTAGATAAATATACTGTCGTCAATATGTTGGTCTCGGATTTTTGAATTTCACCCTAGAATTCTAGAAATATGACTATAAGCAAACCGGAAATGAAAAGTTCGAAAAAAAAGTTCGTCTGATCGGAACAAAAGTACCACCAAATTGAAGCTGAGATTTCACTGATCAAAAAGTTGGCTTACAGCTAATCAAAATTNATCATCGGTGTTGTGCTCCCGAGCTATCTGTGTCAATCATGTTTTAACAAAAAACTAAGATCGGGAGCAAAAATATGACATACTGTACTAGAAATTAGGGGTGAAAAGAGAAATCCAAAATCAGGTCTAAAGCTGCGACAAAAAAGTTTCGTAATTCGCATCTGTCTGTAAAATATGTTTCGTTGGTGGAATGCGTGTTGATAATGGTCATCACAAAAAGATGTCTATTCAGAACAGTTCATCTAAAATTCCGAAAACTCAAAACAAATAATGAGCCAGTTAGGAAAACGACTGTTCTGATAATTCTAGTTTAGATTTCTAGAAAGTGTAAAAATCACACATTTTTCCATGAAGTGATCAACTATTTTATTGTACCAGTCTTTTAAAATAAAGCAATTGAAAATCGAAAAAAAGTAAAAAATATAAAAATATTTTCAATTTTTACATTCAGTTTTAGCCAAAAAGTGTCTAATTTTGTGCTTTAATTCCGTTCATAAAATATCGATTACGGGCCTCCTGGTCGTTTTTTACTAGCTTTTTAGCCAACATTTTTATATAATCCGGCTTTTGAAAACAACTCATCCGATTACATTTTCAGATAGCTCAAACTGAGCACCAACTATTTGTTTTTATTTTTTTATGAGATTACTGAAAATTTCAGTCTGAAATTGTTTAATTATTATTTTTTCTTTAAAAAATTGGAAACAATGGTCGGATTCGGACCAATTTTTTTATTTTATTATTCACAAGATATTATGTCAAAATTTTGGCTAAAAATATAGTAAAAAACGACCAGGAGGCCCCGTAATCGATATATAAAATTCATATAATGAATGTTTCTTAAAACAAGTCGTAATATCTACCGAAAATATAATATTGACGATAATTAAATTGATGGTCGGGTTTGTCGGTGTTAAATGCTATATTTAAATAAGAGCTCACGAAATTCTCCGCGTTTCACTAGAGAACAACGTCTGAAAATATATTAGTCAAAATCGTGGCGAAATCTTTATTTAGATTTTTTTACGTTTATATTAATCAGCCTGAAAAACAAAATGAAGTAAATACAGCTCCCTCACTGGTACAAAATTTTTGAAGTGTTTCATGAACATCTGCTAATATATTTGAAAGCCCCAAAAAAGCAGAATTGGAGGAAAATGTTGTTTTTTTAAATGTTGTCATAGATTTTCTCAAGTTATTATGGTTTTTGAAATATCAAAAAGAGCACAAGTTTTAAACTTATTTGATTTTTACATTTTACATGTTTTGGTTAGAAGAAAATGATATAAAATTGCTGGCTGTATTTCATTTTTTTAAACACAAAACTTTTTCCAATAAACTACAATTTGATGTTCTCTTTAGAGTTAACTAGTACAAGTTCACTAACTGATTGTACCAGTGAGNGGTAGCATATCACGTGATACGTGCTCATTGTAGTCTCACAATTGTATTGTATATGGGTAACCAACGCCCTAAGTATCTGCCTAGGTCACACTTTTAATCCGATTAGCTACTACGCTCCTCAGATATTCACTCAGATCGAAAAGTTGTTTTTTTTCAAAAGTAAAAAAAAATTAAAAAATCACAAATTTCTAGGAAAAATGACTAATTTCCAATAAAAGCATCGTAATTAATACACTTTTTATTTCATTATTTAAATTTATATAAGTGATCAAGTGACAGTGTGGACAATTTATTGATTTGATTAAATTAAATTAAATAATAAATAATTTTTTTTCATGGAATACTTAAAATTTTCAAAAATTCTGAAATTTCACTTCCAGATTCAAAAATATCTGTCCCAAGATACGGCAAAAATTTTACTGTTAAATGTTTTGTATGCCACAAACACTTTCCTAAAAAACTGGATTATCTTCACATTTGTATTTGATTGTCTAGTTTCGAAATAATTTTTCCGGAAGCTAAAACTTCGGGCGAAAATCTCAAAAATCAACTCCCCGTAATATTCGAACGCAAATATCCAAAAATATAAATTAGTATTTTTTTCGGAATCACCGCAAAATTTTGTTATTTATAATTGTATCCGGAAGAAACAATTCTTGTGGAATTTTTTGCACTTTTTTAGAAGGTTTAGGTAGAGGCTGGAGGCCGATAATCGGCCTGATTCCAAGGGTTAAGGACAAAATAAATCAAAGAATGACTTTTTTTCGAAATAAATTTAACCCCCTGTTATCAACAAAATTATTATCTGGAGCGCTCGCGGACACTCCCTATCGAAGCAGTAATGTATTGACATTCTGAAAAACATCATCTCAGATTGTTCACATCACGTGCCTTAGTATTCAGTTTTTAATCAATACATTATTTTACTTAGGTGAATAGAATACAAATCTGAACACCCGTCGTAAATGAAATCATTTATATAAAATTAAAGAAGAATGCTAAAATATGTGAGAATCACATGTTGTTCGGTGAAAAGTTAAAGCGCTGGCATTCTGAAGTGATTTTTTAAAATTTTTGAAAATATAGTAAAGGAAAATTTATAAAATATTCAAAAATTTTCTGGGAGAAAAAAACGCAAAATAATAACTTCTATATCCTGTTTAGAGCTGGAAAATAAACAAAAAACGGTAAGAATGTAATAGACTGGGAAATAAACATCCCTATTTTGCCCGACAAAGTAGCTTTCACCATCCGTCGCGTAAAATTCCCTATCCTCAGCACCACATGTGACATTTCTGTCTCTTCGTTTTGTGTTTTTTCACTCGGAACAGGATAAAACATACTACCTTTCACAATATAAATATCCGCGGAAAGAACATCTCCAGGCGATGATCTTATCTTCAACGTCTATATCGAAGATCCTGCCCTATGTGTAATTAATTTCAATAACAACATAAAAAACATAGACGATTCGACATAAAAATTACACTAGGCAGGTCTTTCGATATAAAGTCAAACGCGCAACAGAAACTGGAAATCTTTTCTGAAGTGTTCGAAAGTAAAAATGTTTCTGCTTTCGCGCTCGAACGGTTAAATATTTCGCCCATACAGTTCTATATACGTTTCCAGAAACATTTAACTTAGAATCGTTTGCGTAATCTTTGAAACTGTCATCGATGACATTGAACTGTCAAAAAAATAAATTTTTCAAAATCGTACTCCTGGCAGTATTTAAAAAATGAAATCGTTACATCAGAACCAGGGAAGAGCACCGCAGCAGATTTTCAAGATCGGTTCGGTTCGGAAATTTCGGGGCCTCAAAATTTTACAAGATCGGATCGGTTCGGACCCGAGTTTGGAAACAAATGTGATCGGATCTGGTTCGGTTCGGCAAGCCCGATTTGAAAAGTCCAGATCGGATCGATCGGTTTCGGTGCTCCGGAGTGATCTGTTCGGACCTGACTCGGATTTTTACTATGTGTTGGAATATATATACTTGAAAATTGAGTTGATTAATTCTGCGGTGACTTAAGGGTTAAGTTGAGAACATTTTTGCCATTCATTTTGTGCCATTCCATTCCAATTTTTTTTAGGATTATTATTAAATTCGAAAAAAATATTTTGAAATTCCGTTGATAAAAATAAACGCCTTTACTTGTAGTGTCCGATTTGAAATTAATTATTCCGTACATTTTCTGAAAATAATAATTTGAAAATCATGAATAGTATAATCCTCTTTATGAAATTTAATTGATAAAAAACACGCTTATTTAAAGCAGTATTTCGAATTATTAGCTTCACGGTGCGCAAAAAGTATCCGATCCGATCACATACCGATCAGATCGGAATTTTGTGATCGCGATCATCGGATTCGGCTCGCGAGGCAATCTCAAAATTTGAAGATCGGATCGGTTCGGTTCGACCCGATTGGAAAACAAGCGTGATCGGGATCGGTTCGGAAAAAAAACCCGATCTGATCGGTTTGCCCTCGGACCGGCTCGGATATTTCCGAAGCAGAATTTTAGCTTCGGACGCCATCCCTCATCAGACCACAACAATTCTTTTGACAGATTTTATAAAAAACTATAGTCACGGGAAAAATAGTTTGCCATGGTGGCATGAAAAAAAATACAACTTTCCGTGGCCAAAATAGCAAAAAACAGTCCTTTTTTGCCAGCTTTGATACCTTATCAGTAAGAAAATTTAAAAAAATCAACACAATTCTTCTCTGCCTTTAAATTGCGCAGATATCGTCAACATTTTTGAAACAACTTTTCTCAAATAGGACGAAAAAAATACGGCCTTTTTCAAGAAATTTTTTGCTCGCTGGTTAAACTCCGGCCAGGGGGTGTTATTTAACAAAAACAGCTTTTTTTAAACAAAAAGGTTTTTTTAACAAAAACAGCATTTTTTAAAAAAAAGGTTCTTTAACAAAAAAGTTTTTTAACAAAAAGTTTACAAAAAATGCATTTTTTTTAACAAAAAAACCATTATTAGCAAAAAACCCATTTTAATAACAAAAAAAACATTTTTTTAACAAAAACAAAACATTTTTTAACAAAACAAAACATTTTATAACAAAAAAAAACATTTATAACAAAAAAAAACATTTTTTTAACAAAAAAATTCATTTTTTAACAAAAAAATCATTTTTCAACAAAAAAAAACATATTTCCCGATATAAAATTTGAACTTATCTTAAGAGGTTTTTGCGTTTATTTTTGTTACAGTTTAATAATTAATGATGAGGAAAAGACGCTCAAACATGCCATCTGTGAGGACTCCAGAAAGTAAAGATTAAACAAGTTGCCGGCTAAATATATTATCAATGCTGGCAAAATCTCAGAATTCTACATTTAAACTTTTCCGCCATATTTGTTGTGACCTATAAATGTCCGAATTAATTTTTTCCCAAAAAATGAACCTAAAATAGATTTTACCCTATTTTAAACTGAAATTCCAAATTACACACTAGATTTTGCCGGTAAAGCGCCTATTTTTTATTAAAAAGAAAAAGTTCACGATATTCCCCTTTTACGCTTAAGCCCTGTAGTCCAAATTATTTTTATCTCTAATTTTACACAAAATTGCAATTTCTAGAATTCGCGAATTCTGTGGTGTTTTAATTATAAACTTAAAGTCTACTTATAACTGATATTATCTTTGAAAATGAATTAGATACATTCGAAACTAGTTGATAAAAACAAAAAATGTTAAAAGATTATTAAATTTTAAAATTCAACATGTTTCGCTGTTTATTTTAGCCATCGACGAAAAGTTGACAGCAAAATGGTTCAGTATTGTTTCAGAACAGAATTTAGCGAAAAAGAGCATCTGATTATGAGTCCGGAGCGAGAATTTGGGCGAGTTCAATTAATTTTTAAAAAAAGGCCCACTTAGAATAGTGTAAAAAAGCAGTGGTTGTTTTGGTCGCTCAGATCCGGTCTAAGGTTTTTGATGACAGAAGGCTTCTGTTTTACGGGGCTCAAATAAGACCTGAAGCTTTTCGCGTACTCTGAAGTGTTGCATGAAAGGTTAAGCTTTATTGGTCCACGAAAGCCGCCTAGAAGAGCAACACGCGGGCCATGTGCAGTCTCAAATTTTTTTTGCTGGTTCAAAGAACAATTAACGGTATATAGTGTACACTCGTGGCCATGGCAAAACCTTTCTGGACAAAGTCTTGGTTTATTGTTAAAAAAATATGGTCCGTCTTGTTCCTGCGGAAACACGACCTACTTTTTAACCCTAACCCTAGGCCTTTACCCAAAGAACCAGCTTTGGCGTTCTGTTTTTACCGGTACCACTGCACAACGAGTTTACCTGACCCTAGTTCTAATACTTTCAAAGATAGGATGAAATCAGTTTACACATAAAATTATAGTGTTACATCGGGGCAATGGCAATACACTTTTTGTCAAACAAAAAACTTAGGGTTTGGTGCAAGGAAAGACAAGGGTTCCTACGGAACCCTAATCTTCTCACCCCACCCTATTTTTTTCCTGACATAGAAGTTTTGCACTGGTTTCATCCCATGTTATACTGGCAACGAGTTTCAAATTTTGTTTAGATAAATGTTTTCCCGCATTCTGATCTTTATTAATAAAGCATAATATATACAGTATGTGTTTTTTTTGAGGGGGAAAAAGTATCAAGTTGACCGGGAGAATGTCTATATTTTGAGGGAGAATCTCCCGAATTGTTTACTTTTTGTTCCGCGAAAAAAAACACATACTGTAGATTCTTTTTCAAAACACTACATAAATTGCAACCGAGATATATTTTTGATATATTTTGTGCTGAGGGATTTTTACCTCCAAGCAAATGGTGTTCTTTGTGATGAGAGTTTAAACTCAAATGTTTTTCGTTAAAAATGTTGTTTTTTGCTGAAAAAATGTTTTTTTTTGTGAAAAATGTTTTTTTGTTTAAAAAATGTTATTTTTTTGTTAAAAAAGTTTTATTTGTTGAAAAATGTTTTTGTTTTGTTATTAGAATATTTGTTTGTTAAAAAATGTTTTCTTTTTAATTTTTTTTGTTAAATGTTTTTTAAAAAATGTGTTTTTTTTGTTAAAACAATGTTTTGTTAGAAATGTTTGTAATAAATGTTTTTTGTTAAAAATGTTTTTCCCGTTAAACTCATTTACCGGTTGGTCAACATGCTATCTTAAAAATATAATTTGAAACGTCTTCCAGAGATTACGAACTAACTTAACTGAATGTTTTATTCATTTCCTATGTCTATGCCGAGAGAAATAAGCAATTCAAAAAGTCTATTTTGCCTATAGAACCCCCTTGAAAAATAAATTTAGATAAAAATAAAGAAAATTTTTCTGAAATTATAATTCTTTGATTTTTTCAAATCTTTGAACTTGAAATTATAAGTTCAAGCTAATAATTTTCTGATAAAGCAAAATTTGGAAAATTAATGAACAAAAAAATATTTAAAATTATTTAGCGTTAATTCGAAGAAAGATTAAGCAATAAATATATACTCAACTAAAAATCTTACACCAGAAAAAAATTAACCCCATATCCCGATTTGTCTTATATCCCGACCTCTTAAGTTTGTTGGATATCGATATTTAAAGTCTGTTTAATGAGGCATTTGAGGGTGTTACATATTTTTGTCAGAATTTCTTGGAAAAAGAGATTGGTCTCGATTTAATCACATTGTAAGCGGACTGTTAATTAAAGCGAGCCAGACGCGTTTACGGTTCAGTTCTTACAAATTAGAACTGCTGTTCCGAACCATAACCACGATATAAGAACACGCGAAATTTTATTTTATTCACATCACGAAAAAAACGAAAATGAAATTTGCAATTTTTGTTCCTACAATTTTAGCTGTACCAGATTGGGTTAATTGAGCCTTCGAAAAATTCGTGATCAGAGAGCAAAATCAAAAAGATAATTTGTGAAATAGTCTCATGTCAAATATTTTAATACCAATTTTAAAGAATTTATATTCACCGGCTCGTCTGTGTTCTGAAAAACAGAGATAAAAAATATTATGGGAAAGTGTTAGTCCGCCAGCGTGATAATATGTCGTACTCAGTATTAAGGAAATAAAATTCGAAATCTGTGCTTCAGATCACAAAACCATTTGTAAGCTTATAAATTATCGGTCGCTTGTGAGGCTTAAGGGGTGGTGATAGTGATTTTTGGGATTTCTGAGGCTTCGTACGGTTAGAAAACATTTTTGAAGCATACATTAGGAAGATCTATCTTTGATCTCGCAATTTCATTAGACAGTTTAGTACCACTCCCACCAACCATCTGGTTAACCGCGGTTAAACACGAGTCCTTCAGCTTTTTTCAAAGAAACAAGGATCCTAGAGCTAATATAGGAAAGTTTTGAGATTTGGTGAGAATCTGGAAAAGAGAGAAACTGGGTGCGGTTTGCTGAAAACGATATTAGCAACTATGGTCTGATTTTGAACACAGCGGATTCTAGAAAATAATAAAAGTTTTTCATCAAAATTATTTTTTGATCTCAAGCACCGTTTTTGTTCGAAATTATACCATGGTTGCTAATATCTTTCCCAGCAAACCGTACCCAAGGAATCTTTTGGTGGCATTTAAATTTTTTTATTCCTACGTTTATATAGAAATTGTCGATTTCGCGCACTTTTTTGTCGATTTACAGCCAATCAGGAGAAAATTCAAAAAAGTACGACCAATTTGATGTTTATCACCCCTTGAGCTTGTTACATTTCGAAAAGGACGTTTCTTGAATTTTCACAGAAAAAGCCTTTTATCAAAACGTCGAAAAAACCCCTTTTCGGCACATTCAACCAGATTGCTGACCCCTGAGGCAAAATCGAAAAAAAACAGAACCGATTCACTAAAATTCAGACAATTTTCCGGATTCTCACCAAATCTCGAACCTTTCCTATATTAGCTCTAGGATCCTTGTTTCTTTGAAAAAAGCTGAGGGACTTAACCGCGGTTAACCAAATGGTTGGTGGGAGTGGTACTAAACTGTCTAATGGAATCGCGAGATCAAAGATAGATGTATGTTTCAAAAATGTCCAGTCTGCATTTGTCTAACCGTACGAAGCCTCTGAAATCCCAAAAATCACTATCACCACCCCCTTAAATAAAAATGTTCAAACCAATTCATTATTAGCTTTAGGAAACGACACATCCCATCGAGTTTCTAGATGAAGCTCAAAAAACAGAAATTTGTATTGAAAGATTAAACTAAAAACGGTCCGAATAATTTTTCTTTCAAAATTTTCTAAGATTATAAAGTTTTTATTCTTGGTTTTTGAAAAAACTAAATGGGAACAATAGTACCGATTAGGACCAATTTTTTTGAAGCCTCCAAAAATGGAAATGTAAACGATTTGGACACCCCATAACCTACTGAGAGTTAATTCGGTTAAAAAAATAATAAACACAAAAATTGTCTATAATCAAAAAATGTATCTGATATCCGATAAAATAACCTCTCATAGTTCGGAATGATGCTTTGCAGCCAATTTTTACGCAGAAAAGAGTGTTTCGAAACAGTTTCAATCCAGGCTTTGAAAAAAAGTTTCATGCAAAGTGGTGGGAATATCCAGATGATTACGAAGATAACCTTTGGCTTGAGAATTTGGGAAAAATGGGACCAAACGGACCTTGCCATTTTTATCTATCTTTGATGAAAGATTCTTTGTGGTACAGACGTAAGCAAAATTTTGAAATCGATATTTCGTGTTGGCTATTGGCAATAGCCTATTGCCCTCACCCACTGTATAGTACTGAGATTTCTGTCTTTAAGGACAATTTGGGAAAATTTTAGAAAAATACATCATTTAACCCTTGTGAGATATAAGAAAAATTCCGGCCAATGCCAGCCAGAGCCACAATTGTGGCTCTACTTTGAAATGTTGTTTACAGAAAGCTTAAGGCACTTGGAATTTTAATTTTGTCTGCATAAGGAAGTTGAAAGGTCATATTTTTGCATTCGACATTTCATATTCTAGAATTTTAATTTTGAGCTCTAGAAAAACTGTGAGAAAAGCAATGTGTACCATATCACGTGATACATGGTCACAGGTTGTCTCTACAATTTTTATCTCTGTCGAAACAATGCACAAGAATCTGGCTACGTTATAGTTTTGTCCCGCTTTGATGTTATATCTCATAAACCAAAAGTGAATTTATAAATTAAGTCAAAAAATTTTGATCGAAAATCATGATTTTTGATGAAAAAATATTTATTTGTCCCTATAAAAGCAGATAATGGCATTTTTTCTATTATTTCGAGTAAATATGGTAATGAAGTACAACTGTGGACAATGTTTGATTGGTTAAATTCACTTTTATAATAACTTAATTTTTTCATGTGATATCTTGAAGTTGACAATTTAGATATTTCACTTCCTCAAAATAAAATGTCTGCCCCTACATACCAATAAATTTTTATTTCAACTGTTATCTGCACAAACACTTTCTAAAAACTGGCTAACTCAACTTTGATTTTTATGTCCAGTTCCGAAATAATTTTTACGGAAGTGAAACCTAGGCCAAAATCCTGATAAATCAACTCCCCGTAATGCCGGAACAAAACATTCAAAAAAAATTCAATTATTTTCTTGAAACCGAATCTAAATTCTCTATAATGTATTTGAAACAAAAGATTCCTCGATCCAGTTTTTGTCTTTTTTCGATGATTTTAGGTATGGGGCGCACAATTGTGGCTCTGTGCTCACAAGGGTTGAGTGAAAATTCTGTAGAAAATCCTCCCCCCCTTTTAACGGTTTTCAAAAAGTGAAGAGTGAAAAAAAGTCGTCATATTTTGGTTTGGAAAATTTATGGTGTTTAATAAAAATATGTGGGAAAATAGCTTAGGACAAATTAATAAAGACAGTTTGGGAAAATTAGTCTAGGCCAATCAGGAAAATTTTGCTAAGAACCATTTTTGAAAATCTCACCTGTCCTTATAGACATAAATCAGCTTTAGATATTAGGCGTCTGTGAAAAGTCCGGGAAAACTTAAGGGGGTTCTACATGTCAATTTGCATGCACAAATAAAGTGTTTTTGTTTGATAAATTTAACACACAACACATTATTTTTTGGGTAAATCGGGTCTGATAAATCGATTGCAACTAATATAAATTCGCTATTTTGACGTCAAAGTGTATTTTTGAACTTTTACTCAAAATTCGCGAATTACAAAAATCGGTATAGAAATATTATAAAAATGGCAAAAATGAATTTTTCGTGAAAAACTCACCAAGAAAAATTTGTTTGAAACCAAATATCTTTTTTATCGAGAGAAATAAGGCTTTGTATTAGTTGTTACGCAAAAAACGAGTTGCAATATTCGAGTTGACAGACGCCCCCCGCTGCATCTGTTATCGAGAGATTAATATTAAAAATCAAAAATTTCCACCAGAACTTTGTTGCATTTATTGCGTGGAATCTTTTCATACTCGAAATTTGTTTTGTCCGAATATATTTAACGAGTTATTCGAATGTTAACAAAAAACGTTTTTTTTCGGTTTAACGAAAAACGTAAATGTAGATTTCAAATTATCCCACAAGAACTTTGTGAAAAAATATGTTTCCTTTCTTTTTCTGAAAAATTTGGATAATTCGCATATCACATCCGAGAGTTATTCGCTGCTGGGGATAAATTGAGAGTTTGTTAAATCATTTTCGTAACATGTGTTACGAGTTTTGTACTGATTCAAAAATAATTCTATATAAACAATAATTATAAAGAGCGTTCACGGAACCATAATTTTTATTCCTTTTTTACGTTTGAACATCCCAAACAAAAATTGGAGACCGTTAAAAAGTAGTGATATCAACCCAGCAATTACAACAATTGACATATAGAACCACCTTAGGGCCTCGGTGCATTTTGACAGATAACGATATGGGCTCTTGATGAAAAACTTTTCACTGGATTGATATACTCTTCCCAATATACCATAAAAGTGATGATTCATAATCAAGGCAACTTTTGTAACAAGCAAATTTTTTGCATTATGGCGTTTTAAAAAAAATTTGAGTTCCAATTTAACTTTTCGAATTCGAGAAATTATGAGAAATTTTCGATAAAAGTTGCAAACATAATGAAAAAATGCCTTATTTTGCGTTCAAAATTTTTTTTCAATATTTGATTCAAATTAACGAAAAAAACTCTACAAAATGGTTACTTTATCTTTTCCACTAGGTGACCACATATTTTTTATATGCTCTTCGAAAAACCATATGACATGGTTCAGTTATTTTTGGTCAAAAATAATTAGAAATATTCTGAAAATTTTCTCATTTCTTGTTCAAAAATTTTGAAAGTTATTATTCTGGAATCACTCAATGAAAATATGAAGAATACCATTTTATACTTTATTCAAATATGTGACATGTAATTGTGAAAATATGAAGAATACCATTTTTGACCTTATTCAAATATGTGACTGTAATTCGCTGCAAAAATTTAAGTTAAGAGTATAAACCAGAGCGAAGAAACAAAACGAGGACATATTATATGTCCTCGTTTTGTTTGTTCGCTCTGGTTTATACTCTCAACTTTAATTTTGCAGCGAATCACAGTTTGGGAGAAATCGGTTGAAGCTCTCGTTTATCAAAAATAAAGAAATTTTATTTCAGTTAAACCTGCAAAATTGTAAAGTTGACTCGACTACCGAATTCAATTTTTCTCATTCATCTCATAAAAAAACATTCTTTAAGATGTGCCAAAATTTCGTTTTTCCGATTTTTTTGGCATTTCAAAATTTTCGATTTTGACGAAGAAATTGTATAAAACTATTAAAAAGAAATTTAATTCGCTAGTCGAGTCCGTTTTTTCGTTTTCTTATCAACAAAAATAAAAAAAAATTTTACCTAAATTTTGACGCCTTCAACCGAAATCTCCCGTTTTTGAGTGTTTTTTCGAAAGACGATTTTCAAAGTACAAATAATCGATTTGAAAAAAATTTAGAGTTAACAAAGAAAGCTCAGAAGTGACAACTTACGTCCGAAACAGTTTTTATCCTGAAATTTTGAAGTGGAAAAAAGTTTCTCATCAAGCGAAAAAAAGATGAAAAAGTGCAAATCTGTCAAAATGCACCGAGGCCCTTTAGCAGAAATAGTCTAACAAGACATTTTTTCTTTGTTTGAATTAGTAGTGTTTTCACTGAAACTTTTCAGATGATTTTTTTGATGTTCATTCTAAGTCTAGCAGACCTTATCAAAAATGTTTATAGGACCAAAAATACCTTTCAATTAGCTTTCGTACAAATTTTATTTACTCCGGTGTGGTTTAAAAAGTTGGTATATCTTATATTTTCGAACTTATTAATTGTGAAATAAAATAACTCATTCTGAATGAGTATCACAGAAAACTTTGAAAAATACAAGGGAACGTTAATCTGCCTTATTTTCGAAAGATTTAAAACGATTTCACAGAGTATACTGGTTTCGTCGAAAATTCTCACGTACAAGTAAAAATAGAAATTTTGTAGATTATCATCGTCTCAATAAATTATGCTTGAATTCAACAAAATGTATATACTGCACTTTAGTCACGCCACTGTAATCAAATCTTCAGATTTGACAGTAAAATACTNNAAAAAAAACGCATTGTCACCCTATTTTAGATATTCACCATATCGTAAATTCAAAATGGCATGCCACAAATTTTGAAAAGTTGAACGCAGCAAATAAATTTAATAGTCGACCAAATTCAGCGATAAAAATTTGCGCATGTCATTATAAAAAAATTAATGATAAGAAAATATTATGTTTAGTCATGACCTATTTTGTGATTTCGAAAATATCAAACAATTATATGGGTCGATAGTGAAATGTATAAAAAGTGAAATGTATAAATTTTGAGATTTTGAAACATAAACAGGCGAGAACAAGAGTTCTAGAGCATAAAATTCCAATGTTTTCGCTGGATCAGATTATTGAGATCAAATTTTTCAAAATGATAAAAAAAAATATTTTTTTGCGCCACCCGATTATTTGAAAATGCAATGACATCATGAAAAATACCGATTTTGGTACACTAACAAAATGTTTAGCAAATTTATATTTTGATTGGGCTATGCAAAAAAATAATTTTTTCATCCTTTTGAAGAATTCGACCTTAATAATCTGACCCAAAAAAAACATTGGAATTGTATGCTCTAGAACTCTTGTTTTCGCCTGTTCATGTTCAAAAATCTCAAATTTATACATTTCACTTTTATACATTTCACTATCGACCCCAATTATATAACCGGGAAAAACCTCGATTTTAACATGAATCATATAAATTTACTTTAAAACCAATTGCTAAAATTACCAGTTATTATAAAAATTTTGATTTTGTCTGTAATTCATAATTTTTTCAATAAAAAAAATAAATTTTTTAGAAAATTAAATTTTCATTATTTAACACGAATAAATTCTTTAATAATAACAGTATTTTTTTATATATTTTTTCGAACCTAAGTGGATCTTGAAATTGAGGGTTATCTCTATAGCGCGTGTTCGAATCCCACTATGTTGTCTAAGTAATTGTGATAGTGATTACGCACCAATCAATTTTGGCGCTCCCAATATGAAGCACCCTTGCCTTTTATCATACTCAAGACAGTCACTGATACAACATTAGTGGGATCAGAACACGCGCTACAGAGATAGCCCTTATTTTCTAAAAAATCTATTTTTTTCATTAAAAAAATTATGAATGACGGACAAAATCAACATTTTTATAATAACTGGTACTTTTGGCCAATGTTTGTTAATTATAATTTATATGATTCATGATTAAAAATAAAGATTTTCAGGGTTATATAATTGTTTGATATTTCCGAAATCACAAAGTAGCCTATTTTTAATAGGTCATGAATAACATGATATTTTCTTATCATTTATGTTAATAATGACTGTCATTAAATGACATGCGCAAATTGTTATCGCGGAATTTGTTCGACTATTAAATTCATTTGCTGCGTTCAACTTTTCAAAATTTGTGGCATGCCATTTTGAATTTACGATATGGTGAATATCGAGAATAGGGTGACAATGCGTTTTTTCTGAAGTACTATTTGACGATTTATTGATACAGATTATTTGATTAAACAGTATTTTACTGTCAAATCTGAAGATTTGATTACAGTGGCGTGACTAAAGTGCAGTATATACATTTTTTAGAATTCAAGAATAATTTATTGAGATAATGATAATCTGCTGAATTTCTACTTTTTCTTTGTACGTGGGAATCTTGGGCGAAATTTCCTCGAATTATGAATTTTGTTGACTTTGAGAAACACAAAAAGTATATTTTGTTTGGAATAGTCTGAAAATTTTATTTTCCAAACCAGTACACGCTGTGAAATTGTTTTGAAATTTTCGAAAATAAGGCTAATTAACGTCCCCTTGTATTTCTTTAAATTTTCTGTAATGCTCATGCAGGATGAGTCATTCTATTTCACAATTTATTAGTTTGAAAATATAAGAAATACCAACTTTTAAAATTTGTACGAGAGCTAATTGAAAGGTGCTTTTGGTAGTATAAACATTCTAAATAAGGTCTGATAGACTTAAATAAACATCATCATTAAAAATCATTCGAAAGCATGAGTAATTTAAAGAAAGTAAAAATTTCTTGGTCGACTATTTTTTTTCTACTTAAGTTTTCCTGAATTTATTACAGCCGCCTTATCCTTTTATCACCTTTGATTAATCTGTGAGATGTGGGCTGAAAAGCGGCCTCATGAGTGGCTAGGAGGGGTCTTAGGAGTGTTAGGATTGGCTCCCTCTGCCCACATCTCACAGAGTAATCAAAAGGTGATAAAGGGTTATTTGATATAAATTATATCTCCTTAAAGAATTAATACTGATTTTTGACTCGATTAGAAGCCAAATTTTTATATAATTCGGCTTTTGAAAACGACTCATCTGATTGAGTTATAAGATAGCTCAAACTGACCACAAATATTTAGTTAAAAATAAAAAAATTTGGTCCAACTTGGACCATTTTTAAATTTTTTTCTGAGATCACTCAAATTGTTAAATTATGGGTTAAAAAAAAATGGACACAATGGTCTGATTCGGACGATTTTTTTTATTTTTTTTTCTCGAAATAGTTGTGCTCCGTTTGAGCTATCTAAGAACTCAATCGGATTAGTCGTTTTCAGAAGCCGAATTATATAAAGATTTTGGCTAAAAATCGACACTTAGGTTGGAGAAAGGATATGCGAAAAAATATATTGAATGATTTTTTTTTGTATTTAAGCTGACGTATTTTTGCCTGATTGTGATAAGCAAGGATTTTATTCACCTACACAATGCAATTTCGAAAGCGAGCGATGTTGGTGTGTCACTAAAACTGGCCTAAAAATTGATGAAACGGACAGACGACTCCGAGATATCATCGAAAAGGTAAAAAAACCCCATGAGAATAATATTCTCTGATAGTTAGCTGAAAGTTACCTATTTCACAAAATAACTCCCACTTGCCTCGTTGTGCTTTCAAACACAGGGATCACAAATATTATTGGGAAGTATTATTTAGGCAGCAGAATATTGAAATTTCTCACCAGACCAAAAAAAAATCATTTTTATGCATTTTTCTAATAATTTTGATGCAATTTTCAGCTGTATTAAGTGAAAAATGAAAGTTCTCAGATAACCTTTAAACAGTTAGAGCTGATGCAGATTCTCTTAGGGAATAAAGTCATTGTCTACATTTTACTCCATTTAAACATTAAACTGAGTATGGAACGAAAAAACTTTTTTATGCTCAAAATTTTTCTTTATGTTTTGATTGTAGCCCTTGAAAAAATATGACGTTCAGCACGAAAGAATTTCTAAAAAATTGTCAGCTACTGCTCAAAAATGCAAAACCGTTTTAAAATTGCCTATGTCTAAGCTTTAACTTTTTCTTGAAATATTTTTTGAAAAAATTTCAAGCTTAAACATAGGCAATTTCGAAAAAGGTTTCTCATTTTTGAGCAGTAGCTGACAATTAAAAAAAAATCCTTCATGCTGATCATTATATTTTCAAACGCTACAATTTTCACACAAATAAAAAGTTATGCCGTTTTGGATCGGATCGGGATCGGATCGGTCGCCTTAATTTTTTTGTGATCGGATCGGGATCGGATCGGTCGCGCCTCAAAATTTTTTTTGGATCGGATCGGTCGCCTCAAATTTCGGATCAAAAAACCGGATCGGTCGCCTTACGGTGAAAAAATTTAGCTTCCAGGGACCTCCAGGAAGTGGTTTTGAAATAAACTTTCGGCAATTTTGGCCATCCCCTTGTAATTCTCATATCGAGAAACAACCAATAAACGCAATCTCAAAGTTGAGTTTTGTTTATTTGGGTCTGCTCTGCGCTTAAAATTTTGATTCAAAAACGTGTCTTGCTCTGCTCTACCCTGATTTTTCAAAAGGTTTTGCTCTGCTCTGCTTTACTCTGATATTTTAAAAAGTCAGCTCTGCTCTAAAAAAAGTAGAGCAGAGCGGTAGAGCAGAGCAGAGCAAACTCTGCCGATCCCTGCGTGGTACAGTACTTAGTCAGTGCCTACCATACTTTTTAAATTATCAGTTGGTTCAAAACTGAAATGTGTTTACTTAGTAAAACTGGTATTTGTTTAATAATCGAAAAAACGCAAAATTTTTTAAACCTCTTAAACTTAAAAGTTTTCAAAATTATTTTTATTATAACAATATAATTTGTGTTAATTATTAAACATTTCTTTATTATACTCATTTTATGTGCAATTTTTCATATTCGATGAGGTTTTTTTAATTTCAAATTTATATTTTATAAGGACATATTTCGAATTTATCAAGCATTAAAGTTTTCAAGCATATATTTTCCCAATATTGTCTTTGTAGACGAAAATCACAGTAAATTATTATTTTACAGCCTAGATTTATCACAAATCCAGCAACCCAATTCCATGTTTAATTGTTAATAATGTTAACAAAATTGTTATTTTGTGCTTTTTCCTAGAATTTTGGGAAATTCAAATAATTTGTTAGTAAATGTGAGGTTATAACGTGTTTTTAATGGGATCCTGGTAATATTTTTCAAAAGCGTCCTTATAAAATAAAAGACACAGTTATAATACTGTTTTATTGATGCATGTATACACATTTTTGCCCATATTTGCGTTTACCACCCCTCAAAGAGCACGTTGGAAATATTTGTGTTGAAAACTGTTTCAAATAAACCATAAAATTACAATCGGCTCGTACAAAAATTGGATCGGTAAGGGATCGGATCGGTCGCCTTTTTGAAAAAATTGGATCGGATCGGTCGCCTTTTGAAAAGATTGGATCGGAATCGGGATCGGATCGGTCGCCTTTTGAAAAAATTGATCGGATCGGGATCGGATCGGACACCGATCCGATCCACCGATCCGATTCCGATCCAATTGTGCCGACCCCTGGTTCCAACCTTAGTTTAAAGTTTAAACACTGTTTGAAAAAATTTAAGTGAAAACACTGTAAAAAGTAGTTACAATTAAGAACCTCAAATTTCGTTGATTTTGAATTCTGAAAATTAAACGTTTTTGGACGATTAAGGCTGGATCATTTATAAACAAATATTTTAAGCCAAACAATGCACCATGTGAGCATAATTTTATCCCAAACGTTGAAATTTCGGTTCATAATATTGATGAAAGTATTCCGTACGATGAAGAAAACTTTCTTGAGAATGAAACTGAAAATTTCGAAACAATCGAAGTGGTTTTGGAAAATTTTGAAGAAACCAAAAATTCGGAGGAGAATCTGTTCGAGTCTTCTGGAAATCGGTAACTGTATTACAATTATTGTTAATAACAAAATTCTGTATATAAAACTTTTGCCAAAATTTGACCTTGAAATAAAAAATCATTTAGCAGCTTTTAGAGATTTGTATCATGGGGGATCTTCTTTAACCAGAAAAGTGTTTTCTTTTTCCAATTTTCAAAATTCATAAATTTGCAAAAACTTTAACAGGTAAGAATAATTTTTTATAGTGCATCATTATTAATGATATAAAATTTATTTTATTGCATGGAGAAAATTTTTTAGTTGGTTATTATACGATATTGTAATTAAGATCGATTCAATGTCCAACTATCTAGTTTTATAGTCTTTAAAATTGACAGTTCTAGTGTAAAACTTCTCCTTTAGGTTCTCCTGACAAAACACTTCGTGGGTTTTTCTTTTTTGATGCAAAAGTAGGAGGGAATAACTTTCCACGCTTGATTTTGAAAGTATGAACTTGATTTCACTTGCAAACATGCCATTTAACCCTCTTACTCATGGCGCCATCAAAAAACACCTGTAAATTAAAAACCAGAAACTGCAGGTTGCTTTTGAATGAATCACTGTTGAGTAAAACAATTTCTGAATCTGCTGCATCTTCACTTTTTGACCTGACGTCCCTGAGTAAATTTTTATTTTAAGTGATTTTGATAAATTTCGTAGGTTAGGTTCTTTTTTTCGGAAAACACCTATAGATTCTAGTAGTTGGAGTTCAATTTGTAAATGTCAGTTTTTTACAGGGTTAATAAAGTCAAAATGTAGATTTAATAATATAAAAGTTAAAATCTATCCTTTATCTCGGGGACTAAAGAACAATAAATTTGCTACTTTAACTTTTTCCGTAATAAGCGCTCAAAGTTGAGCCATAAAAGTGGCTTTCATGAGTGAGAAAGTTAAATATTTTCTTTATAAATCTCTATCTTCCCCTTTTTAATCAAACAATTAAAAATTCAAAAAGTTTTTAATCCCAGTCTCAGAAGAATTATCTTACTTGCCACAATACGTCATCTGTTACGTTTAAAGAGATCTTCAAAAATAAATAGTTAAACGCTTTTAGGAACAACGCTAATTTAAGGACATCCCACAAGAAAGAAAATGACATTAGGGTGGTGACCATAAGTGTGACCGGTCTGTGGTCAAAAATGGTGTCTTAGACCGAAAATCCAGTAAAATGTGAACCTGTGCGCCATCTTTCTGCCGTATTTATATCGAAAAAAATGCTGAGTGGTCATCAAATTTGAATAGCGTCCAAGAAAATCTACAATCAAACCGAAAAATGAAACTTTTTGCAGTTTTACCGATTTTTAACTTAGTTGTTTTCGGCCAAGAAGGTTCAGGGCAAAGTCCTCTTCCAATGGCAAGAAGAGGAAAGGCTCTTGCAAATAAAGACGTTGGTGGCTCATTCAATTTGGGCCGACGAGAACCGGTAAATTTATATTTAGTTTCAAATTTTTTGAAAAAAGTTCATATTTTTAGTGCGTAGTGGTCGCCCATTTTATTTTTTATCGTCTTTTGAGGAGAATAACTGAAACAAATTCTAATTTTGAAATATTCCAGAAACTTCGCTTGTAGGTAACTAAAAATAAATTTTCGGTTATAGCGGCATAATAAAATTTTTGCGGTCGAATAAAAGACTGAGCCTAAAAACTACAAAAATACTCTTTTAGAAATTGAACTAATTTTTATTTTTATGTTATGCGACCACTCCCCTCAAAACTTCAAATCTGACTTAATATTTTTTCGAAATGAAATTCATGTTTTGATCTGAAACTTGACACCTTTCGGATGAAGTTTTTTTTTTGAATTTGAAATTTGACTTTTTTCGGAATAAAATCCATATTTTTTTGACTGTTTGTTGAATAAATTTGTTCAATTAATGATTGAACAAGATAAAATTATATGATTTTTTTACAATAATAATTTTTTCTGAACGAAATTGAAGAAATTGCACGTTATTTCGAGTCAATGATATTCACATCAATGAATTAAAAGTTATTACTGCCGCCTGAGTTTCAAGTGGCGCCAGATATATTAGGTGATTCGAAAACATGCTTCGATAAGCTTCAAATTTGCCCTCGAATCACCTGGAGTACGGACAAATTAATTTTTGTCTCGACCCTTCTTGAAACTCACGTGGAAAATCTTAAAGTTTTATTCCTTTATCTGAAATAAATATCATTTTTCTGGAATTAGATAAATTTGTTAGAAATGTTTTTGATACGAAATATTATACAGGATGTCTAAATTTTTCGCGGTAAAATTTGAGGAAAGACTGGGAGAATTCTTCTCAAATTATAGACAATTCTCAGTTATATGATCCAAAAATTAAGCTCGATTAATTATTTACATGACCTCTATAAATTTTGTATTTTAAGTCTTATCCGTCATATCAAAGTTTTGGAAATTATGGAAATTACGAAGAAGATGCTGATTTAGGACATTTTGGTCGAACTGGAAGCATTTACACATCTTGCACGGTGGGCAGCTACAATGGTGCCAATGTACCTGCGCCAGCAAAATCAGACTGTGCCCTTGAAGAAGTTTGTCAAATAACTTTCGAATATCGAAAAAGTCCAGGAGGTCCAGCAAATGGTAGACGTTTTTATCGAGCTACTTGTAAGGGACAGAAGCAATGCGAAGTGAGTCAATATTTGTCTTATTAAAAATGTTATAAAATGATGCAGAATATCACTAATTCAACCAAAAAAATTCTCTATGGTCAAGATAGGGTTTCCAAAACATTCACATAAATTGCAGTCTGAGTTTTCTCGTTTACTGCGTTTTTTTATTCTGCAAGAATACTTGATGGTCATTGGTCAATATCCGAAAAACCTTTATCTGATTGGTTTATTTTTGCGGAATTAATAAACGCAGTAAGCGAGAAAACTCTGGCTGTAAATTTAGTACATGATTTTCATGAATTGCCTTCATGAATTGAAGCTCAAACTAAAAAATTTCAGAATTTTATTCTTAGTTTTTTCTAGAAATTATGGGTATGATTAAATAAGCTGTTTTGTATTTTAAACCCAATACAGAGTTAGGAAAGTACTTTTTAATCATTTTAAAGATATATTGTCTTGATTTTAAGCATTTTAATCAAACTATTTTGTAAAACAATTTCACTTAGTTCTATTAATATTCTTGGATCTTTTACATAATACTATGCTATTAATAATAGTAATTAAAATTTCAAAGGAAATTTTAATTATTATGAAAAACTCAAAGAAAGAATTATATAATTCATAGCACATATTTATTAAAAATCAAATTCATAATCATTTATTTGAAATATGACCCCTATTTTTGAATTATCTCGTTTAACTAAGTATCGCATAATTAATCGTAGACATAAATTCCGAAAACTTTTTGAATTGGTTATGAATCCAAAGCCAAATCATTTAATCGTCATCAAAAAGCATAGTTATCTAACGTTTCGATTTATTCTCATTATCAAAGATGTAAGTTTTTAACAAGTTACAAGTTTGACACTTACAAAGACTGATTTAATTGTATAAAATTTGTTTTAAACAGGTGTACCATCAGTGCGAATTGACATTGAGTGGTTATTTAGCTCGCCCGTTCTTGTAACAGTACAATACAAATGAATTGTATTTAATTCAGAATTATAATGTTTTTCACAATTCAGAATTTTCAATTCTCTATTTTTCCATCCAAGAATTTCATATGTTCAAAACTCTTCTTGCAGGCGCAATCTACTTAAAATTATTTTTGTTTTGAGAAAGTAACTCAGAAGTTCGTGACATGTATAGCTAATTTATTTTTTGTAATTATTCAGTGCCGATTGACACATGTTTTAGTAAGGGTTATTTAAAATCGCTGACAACACGGGTTAACGTAATAAATGTCATATTTCTAAATTTAAAATTAGACCCCAATTTTTCATATACAATTTATATTTGTAAAATGTGTGTCCCTTTGCGTTAAATTGTATCTTATATAGGACCTCAAGCTGGGGCAGGATGTTTCAGTTAATGCTAATCGAAAAATTTTCGACGAAATTTCGACGAAATTTTAAAAATGTTTTTATTGGGGGTATAGAAAATCTGAATTTGCAGAAATTGTAATTTTTATCTTTTCAGGATAATATGCACTCAAACAATCTTTGCAAAGGACTTCATTTGTATGGCCGAAACTCGATAGCCCACTGTGTCTCCTGTTGTTCTGGAAATAATTGCCATAACCATCAGCCAACCGAAGTATCTCAATTCTCCCAATTCACCGATACAGTTGTTGTCAATAATATTTAGCTGACTTGTGCATGAGCTTAAATTTTCTAGACTTTGCTTTTTAATTTTGTAGACATTATTTGCTTGAAACTTTTATACAACAAAAAATGAGGATCAATCTTGGATCCGTTATTTTTGAAAAAAAAACACTTTTTACTGTTAACCTCAAAATAAATTATTAAAAAAAATATTTGAATTTTCTCTGCATAGGAATAAAATATACGTTCATCTTAAATCTCACTGGCAGGCTCAAGCTATCTATTGTCAATTCAAAAAACGGCGTTTCCCGGCACGGTATGTAATGAGTTTGTTATGCTTGGGCCATACGGACTCTTTTGAACTGTCTTTTTTCAGTCAGTAAATAGTATCCTTTTCCCAACGAAACTCCATCTCAAAACCGAAATTCCATCTCAAAGTCAAGGGATGGACCCAAAACGGCACGCATTTTTCAGTATGGGGAAGAAAATGTGGTGACGAAGAAATAAAAAATCGGTGCGAGGCGTCTAGTTCTCATCTTGATGTCATTTATTCTGGTCAGGTCAATATAAATGACTTATCAAAAATCATATATTTGAATATACAAAAGGACGAAAACCACTTTGCTCTTTATTCAAAAATAGGCTTTAAAAATTAAGTTAGAGTGCCGTAAAATGCGTTAAAAATTTTCTCAATTAAAATTTTGCTGTCATTTTTAGAAAAGCTGAAGTTCAAGTCCACTTATTATTTTCTGAACAAAATCTTACTTTTGAAAAATGATGCATAACCGAAATATAAAAAAAATAAACATTTTTAAATATTTTAATAAGCTATGATATTTATTTTTCTAACGCAGAATAAAAATAAGTAACTTTCAATTCAGAATATGAATCAGATTTACTTTTGGCGATATGAGAACAAAAATAGTATTTTTGTTCAAAAAGTGAAAAACGCGTAGGCGTTCAAAATGACGTTTTATGTCGAATATTTTTCTTGATTTTATAAGAAGTTTAACAATAGGTTTGAATGAAATAAATCAACAAAATGCGTAGAATTTAATACTCCACCAAACGCAATCAAATTAAACTAGAAACCACTAGATTTGGGAAAGTCAACCTGAAAATGACGTCATTCAAAAGTAATTTTAGATGAAAATCTCAAAAAATTTTGGCGATCTCGGCGAATTCGGCGATATTGGGCACTTTCGGCGATATGGGAACAAGAATTATTTAAACTAAAAATTGTGATATTTCGTAGGTTAAATTCGGCGAGTTCAGAAAATTCGGCGTTATTGCCCTCCTGTATTACATTTTTATTTATTCATAAAAACTTTAAAGTTGATAATTACCCAATTTCGAGGCCTACTATTTCAATATTTTGAGCGCGAAATCACTTTTGTTGACCTGCGAGAATACTTTTTCATACTCTTAATTCTGATTTGAAAATGATCTAATACATGATCGAAATACATTTCGATTGTGACAATTTCATAATAAAATTTGAAAACAGAATTACACTATTGTTCTGGCAAGAAAACTAAGAAAAATTGCCGAGAATTGCTTCTAATATTTCTTTTTTCGATGAGGATTGATATTTTTCACTTCTCAGGTTATCATTACTTACACGATCTTCATGAAGAAAAAAATAGTTAATTTTCAAGTCGTGAAAACACGGCATGATTTCCGACGATTTATACTTGGTTAGGCATAAGTGGAAAAATTTTTTGTTTCGGAAATGATATCATAATATCGATAAAACTTGGTAAAATGAAGCACTTGCACTAAAAGAAAACTAATTTAAATATTTTAAAAATTCTCGAAATAATTTTTTTTGGATAATTTTTGATTCATTTTTTGAATTTTTTTTAAATCGTACAAAATTTTAGGCTTTACAAGAAAAATATACATTCAATAGTACCAGATAAAATCCGCCATATTTTGACGAAAACAGAATTCCAAAAAAATAGTATCCAATAAAATTTTGAAATTTTTAAAACATTTTAAAATACTGAATCAGGACCTAAAAACACTAAAGATTTAGTAAAAAACGCAAAAATAGCTCGACTAAATGCAAATTTCGCATCACTTTAAAATTTTTGCACTCTTAGTAAGAATTTCGCGATTCTCATTTTATTTTGTTGATGAAGTTTAGAATTTCAGCATTTTTTAAATTTGGTTTTTTATCAGAACATTCATAACCGGTTACGTGAAAAAACTTTCAACATAAAATTATTCTAACGACGGAAAATGTACCATCACAATCAATTTCTATGATAAACTCGAACAATAACAAATTTAAGATATACTGTATATCATATACAGGAATAAAATTTGAAGTAACTTCTTTTAATTGAATAATTTTTTTTGCGATGAAATCGAAAATAATATCGGGATCAAAATTTTTGAAATTTTCTTGTTATTGGTACTACTTGGTTCAGGAAAAATCCCTTATTCAGACTTGTAAAAGGAAAATGAAATAAAGGGGAAGGGAACTTTCCCCAGGAATGGAAGGAATACAAACCCAAGGGGAAAAAGGGGAAGGAAAAAACAGGGGGATCCCCTATATTCCCCTCAAAAAATTAAAGATTTAACAAAAAATAAAGATTTTAACTTTCAGAATTGATTTTTTTAGTACATAATCCTGCTGTTGATCGGTCAGAATTACAGTTTCTGTCTATCCTATTATAATCATTCTACTGAAAATGTTCAAAATTGGGCTAAAAATTTTATTTCAGCGCTTGATTTTGAAATGTAAAAATTGAAATGTATAAATAATCAAATAAAACTTTGAACTTCACTACCGGTCAAGTGATGACTAATCACTGATGAGTCTTTGGAAAAATAACCAAAACTTTTTTGACATTATTCAAGTCTCAAATTTACCTTCTTGGAGGATATTAATAAGAGTTACAATTTTTACTTTATTTCCGGTCAAACCGGAAGTAATAAGTGATCGAAAATAACGCCAAATAATTTTTAAAATTATTTTACTCTCACGTGTACTCTTCAGTATTATATAAATAAAGGAATACAATTTTTACTTTACTTCCGGTCAAACCGGACGTTATGAGTGATCGACAATACCGTAACATTTTTTTGACATTATTTTACTTTCAAATATATCCCCTGTTTTAGGGGAAGGGAAGAAAACGATCCCCATTCTCTTCCCTTCATAGGGGAAAGGGAAGGGATTGGGAAAGAGGTCCAAAGGGAACGAGGAGAAAGGGGAACGAACTCGCAAAAAAGGAAAGGGAAGAGGAAATAGCCAACAGTAGGGAACGATCCCTTTTACAAGCCTGCCTTTATGAACTGTAGGTTTTTACTTATTCGTACTGTTGTGATAGTGAAAATTTTCCCTGCACTTATTAACAATTTTCCTGTATCAGTAAATCGACTTGTAATCCCTGTTTAAAATCTTCAAAGCTAAGAACAAAACCGCGAACTCCGGCTAATTACATCACAAAAGGAGATTTTAACCCATGGTTCAACTATATTTTCTTGTACCAGCCACAAAAACCAATGCCATTAGCAAATCGGTCACTAGCGGCTAACTTATGGTTCATAATAATTTAAACTTTCCAAGCAACTACGCTATCTTTTTGGAGTATTTAAAATTACATACTTTTATCTGATAAATACGGTAATACAAATTAATATATAATGAAATTTCTAGTTATTTTACCTCTGTTAACTGCCGCACAAGAAAAAATTTTACAAACTCTATCCGAGAATGCAAATTTAATTGCGACTGCTGATAACGACATTGATCTAGGAAAAGGAAAGTCAAAGGTAAAAAATGCTTATCAAGGTTTGATAAAAAGTCTACAGTATGTCTAATTTTTTCGCGGGAAAATTTAAGAAAGATTCGGGAAAATCGTCTATATTTTGAGGAAAAAATTCTCCCGGTCCTTCTTTAAATTTTCTCGCGAAAAAATTAGACATACTGTAATGTTCTCAATTTTTTTCATTCTGAGATTTTTGAACAAATTCAATTTGAGCAGACTTCACAAGCCTTAAAAATAGGCAACAAATGTTTTTTTCGATGATGCTGGAGCCAAATCAAATATTTTTATTAACTCATGTTGGCTACAGCTTAAAATTATCCAAATACTTTTAATTTTACGGATGAGATACAGTTCAAAGACATAAGTTCATCAATCGTAAGCTATAAAGTTACGTTTACCTCGTTAAAGAATAATACATTCTCAACAATTTTTTAGTCATATGAGAACGAAGGTTTAATGTCTTACCAGAGTTTTGAAAGCTACTATGATGAAGAAGATGCTGACTTAGGAAATTTTGCACGGACTGGTAGCTTATTAACATCATGTCGCGTTGGTAGCTACAGCGATCCTGTATCACCTCCCGTGAAGAGTGACTGTAATCTTGGTGACGTCTGTCAGATTACTTTTGAATATAGAAAAATGGGAAGCGCAAATTTTAAACGATTTTATCGAGCCACTTGCAAAGGAAAAAAACAATGCGAGGTAAGTTTAAATTTTATGATAAATAGAACGTTGTGGCCTTTTTGATCGAATGTACCTGTCAATTATTGTTTCAGTTCAGATAAATATTAATTTTTGGATAGTGGTCTAGTTTGAGCAGAGTATTGTATAGCTAGGTCTATAAAAGAGACCGCGACTGACACACGTGGACTCACCCACGCGACTAAAGCGCGGAAAATTTCTTCATAAGCATTTGTAGTAATGTAACTGCTTCAGAACATTAACATGAACACAACTTTAGTAAAAGTGATAGTTTTTACTTTAACACAAAATCAGAATAATTATAGGTCAAATTAATTTTAATAAGTTACTTTAGTAACTCTTAAGTGAGTTTTAAATGGTTAAGTGGAACGTTTAAAAATGGCTTACGCTAGAATATGATTATTTTAAATAATTTATTCATCTGATTTTTGAAATAATAGTATCATTGGATCCCATTGAAATTTTTTTTAATTTTTCAATTAGCAAGCTGGAGCGTATGTAGGCTCTGAAATCGACTTTCTTAGATTTAGTAAAACTTTCACTTTTGGTTTCAACGCCACTTGAAACTCAGACGTACAATATAAGTTACGTTTATTCTTTACTACCGAAAAGATCAAGTTGAAAAAATAAGTAAGATTAGGCGATAAGATCATCACAGAACACCAAAAAACTGCTTGCGATACAAATGTTCTTGTTTTTAAGTGTTCCAAAATTATATCAATTATTGACACACACAAAAATATTGGATCTAAGTAAAATCAGATTTAACATGTAAGAGTAAAATTTTCCTGGTTTATCCGTGAAAATCGCTTTATGGGGGTACTCTTCGTGAATTGAGGCTCAAACAGTGAAATTCATAATTTTATTTTCATTGTTTTGATCGGAAAATATTGACAATTTGAAATAAACTGATGGTTTTTAAAACTCAATACTCCGTCAGGAAAGTACTTTTTGATCATTTTGAAAGTATATCGTATTGATTTAAAGCAATTTTAGTTAAAACTTGTTGATTTTCAGAAATTAAAAATACAGTTTTTGAAGATGAAAAACATCGAAATTGAGGTTTCGATAGTAACGACTCTCTGCGAACTCAAAAGCTTTTGATTTATATAGGTATTAAATGTGTTACTCGAAACGTCAAAGAGTAGTGGGCTTTTGCGCAAGACCCTTCAAACCAGCTCAAGAAACTTTTTTTGGTATATTCAGGGGCAAATATATTACAAATTTCTGAAAACGATAAACACAGAGCTGCATACGTAATTTGTGGTTGATTAAATCTACAAATAATTTTCCTATTATATTTTCCTTTATAACTCACGGTGGATCAGATTTTTTTAAGACAAAATACTATTCTATTTTGAAGCTCGTTTCTGATAGATCGAGCAATCAGTGATCTTCAATTATAATTCTCGATGTGGGATATCTGTTCAAATATTACATTGTTTTTGATTATTGGGTTCTACGATGTGTAGTTTTCAAGATATTTACCCTCAAAAAACACAAAATCGTCTTTTCTCCTGAAGGGTACCCCCTTAATAAACTTTAAATTTGGAATATTCAGGACAACATGCACTCGAATAATTTGTGCAAAGGTCTACACAATAAGCAAAGAAACTCAATCGCACACTGTGTATCATGCTGTGATGGGAATGAATGTGACAATTACATCCCATACGAAGGTTTCCTAGTCAACTTTGCTGATTTTACAGATACTGTTGTGACGCGACATACAGCTTAAATTTTCACTAAATTTTTTATGCTTATTTATATCTCATTTATAACTAGAAAAATGAGGATCGACTTTGGATTCACGATTTTTCTACTTTTTACTGCCTTATCGAAATAAACTTAAATTTTAAATTAATATTTTCTATCACTTATGATCAAAAATTTTTTTCAGTTGTTAAAGAAGAAATAAGTTTTAAGTTATATCCCTTTATGACCTTTTGTTAAGGGGGTACAGTTCGGTTTTCAGAATTTTCTTAAATTTTGGGACCTAACTAATTCGGGTAAAAAAATGACAATGGAAATATTATTTTTTATTTTTAAAGTCAAGTTCGGCCAGGCGGCGCCTTCAAAGTCCATCAAACTAAAATCACATCTCCTCCCTGAGTTTTCATAGGATTGTAGAATTTTGTTTTTCAAAATGATCCTTAGAAAATTATCTTAAATCTCACCGAGGAAAATTTTAAAATTGAATTCAAGTTCGTGAGATAATTTTTTTATCTTCCGAAATAAAAAAAAAATCCAAATTTAACAATTGCCAGATTAAAGAATCAAGCCTGATCATCTCATAAATATCAAAAAAATTGAAATTGGATGTATGGTTATCAAGAAAAATTGTTTTGAGCTTATCTTAAATAAAAGTAAGTTTAATCTTAAG
>SCLH01000375.1:207523-243326 GCA_004367855.1 Oikopleura vanhoeffeni | reverse complement strand
AAATTTTTTGGATCATTTATTTTGACACCCGACACCACCTGGTGGAGTAAAGAGCAATTTTAGAATATCGACACTGGAATATCATAGGGGCCTGAAATCTTACTTATACGGGTAAGTTTTCAAGAGTAAATTTTGGGCATCATTTATTTTGACACCTGGTAGTGCAAAGAGCAGCTTATTTATTGAAGGTTTTTTGACATTGCAAATTTTGCATGAAACATTTATTCCAAAAAAAATAATAGCTTTTTACACGTTTTTAATAGGGAAATTTATCTGCAACTGAACTCGACATGGCAAAGAATTACGTGAATGCCTTTAAATTTGCCTACTAATACAACCGTTTTATTTTACCTTCAGGTTTACCAAAATATGAAACCATAAGTGGATGTAGAAAGTCCCTCATTTTCCAACTTGTCATTCAAAATGAAAAAATCGACAAAGAGAAAATTTATATGAGATATGGTACATGCACCCCATTATTTATAAGCTGTACAAACAACGAAAATTGCGTTAAATTTGCGCAATTTTCAAATTCAGACAAGCAAAATTGCGTGCTTGGCAACCACGTGCATTAAAATTGGAATCACGTTAATTTTTTATATCATTATTTTAAGTATAGTTAAATAATGAATTCGCGTAAACGTGACAGCACTAGTCAAATCAAGTCACCAAAAGTGTACAAAAATTTTCTCTTGAAAAGTAACCCTTATAAGTATAATGTCATGTCTCTATGATGTTCCAGTGCCGAGAATCAAAAAGTGCTCTTTACTCCACAAGGTGGTGTCGGATGTCAAAATAAATGACGCTAAAAATTTTTTCTTGAAAAGTTAACCTTTCAAGTATTAATTAGGTCTCTATGATGTTCCAGTGCCGAGAATGGAATAAAGTGCTCTTTGAGGCTCCACCAGTGTGTCGGGTAAAAAGTGATGGTGCCTAGGAACCACTTTTCTCTTGAGATAAGCCTCAGTTGGAGTTATATATTTTATGAGTCTGGATATGAGTATAGTTCCTTAAAACCCGGGCAAAATGCTCTCGCTTTCGCTGATTACGGGGTGGAGTCTGAAAAAATCGAAAAAAAATAATTTGAGGTTAAATTTTTGCTGGCTACACGATGCAAAAAACCGCTTCTTGATAGCTACTACGGTTTTTGCTGCAGAGGGGGGGCGTGCCTAAAATAATAGTTACCTAAGCCATGTGTCACTTATTAACAATATTTGTCAAGCTGCGTTGATTCTCATATAAGCCCGCGGCATCGCACTACTGCCACCCCTGCTGCCACCCCTATGAATTGACCAGCGTTTTGAAAACACCCGGAAATTTGAGCTTGAAATTTTTTATGAGATGAATCAAATAAATTGAATTTTGTGGTTACAACGGCAGTACAATTTTCGAATTAGAACAGAACTAATTTTTTTGATGATCAGTATTGAAGTACGTTTTAGAGATGCAAATAAGAACAATTTTGTATTAAATTTTTGAAAAGCTGGACCAAATGCATTTATTCAACATAAAGGAATTTTGAAGGCAGTTTGAAGATTATTCATATATCTCAGAACAAATTTTTTTCATATTTACAAGATTTTATTTCATTATACAATCACTCCTTCTCTATTCGACACAGCATTTTGTCTTAAATATATTTTGCCCGAGTCCGATTCGTCCTTGTGAGAAGAATAATCGGACGTTTCTTCCCAAACAGACAATTCTGTGCGCTGATTGGACGTTACTTCTACTATAAATTGCTGCTCAGTTTCCCTAGGTAGCCAGCATGCATCCGAGTGACCAAGAGTTAAACATTCTGCTTGACACCACTGAGTTAAAATTGTACTTTTATCCAAGTTTTTTGTCCCATTGTCCAAAAATTTGGCCGAATGTGTTTCCGAGCTCGATTCTCCGCGGCCCGAATCTGAGTCAATTACGGATTTTCGAAAATTTTGAGATTTTTCATCCGACATCGAATTTGTAGATTTTTCAGATCGGATCGATACCGATTCCTTACGAAGCGATTTGATGGCATTTTGAGGCATGATTTCATCGTCTCGGTTTTGCTGATATTTTTGAGAATTTGCACGGTCATAAAGTTTGTAGCGTTTTTGAAGGGTACAATGGCGAAATACAAAAATGCCAATAACCAGTAAAAATAAGCAAAAACCACAGGCAATACCGGCACCAACTGCTGACCAGTCTTTTTGGACAAAAACCGGAATCGAAATTTCAGTCTGCCAAGAATTATCTTCAATGTCGGTGGCGATCAGGGTGGCCACAGCGGAGAAATCGCGAGTGACGTTGGAGATAAGGAAAATTTCAGAATTTGTTAATTTGAAATAATGTTTTGATTCGTCAGCCAGTTGGACGAGCGGATTTTGGCCATCAAGATCGTAAGCCTGAAAATTTGTGAGTTAAAAATTATTAAAATTGCATATTTTTCGAAGATTTAGGCAGAAGGCCGGCAAACACACCAAAATTCATCAAAGGGGGCCAATTTTTATAATTTTATTTGAAAATATAATAAATTTTGGTCTTTTTCAATACAAAAGTATTGAACAGAAACCTACGCCGCGGCGCCGATGTGTTTTGAAACACATGAAACTAAAATATTCATGAGAATGTCTTTAAGACATTTTCTAATTTGGGCAAGCGAAATATCTGTAAATCACCTACTACCCACTCGGAGAATACTTCAACATGTTAGGAAAATATGACGATCGTTTGCGTTGAACGTCGGTAGCCTCAGAGTAAGTAGTATAAAGCTTTTATGAATTTAGCGATATAATTCTAGAATTTTATGATTTTATTTGACTAATTATTTGAAAGAAGTTTTGTTAATTTTCCTATGATAAATTTCCTATTGATCGGATGATGTGCAAGAGAGGCAGTTTTTCAGTCGATAATACAAATTATCGAAATAAATTATCATTTTTTCGGATAAAACTTTTATTTGTGGGAAAAAATATTCATTCCAAAATACGAGCAAGAAAATTTAGCAAAAAGAAGTATTTTTTTAAAAATCAACCCTAAGTATATCGATTGGTGGACACGCTACCTATACTTTTCGATGATGTCGAGACTAAACGATCGGGACTTAACCAACTACATATAAAATTTATTAATGTGGTCAATTTTTTCAAGAAACTTAACTACATCGATAAATTTTAAATACTGTCGGTTATGTCTTCAATCGTTAAGTCGCTCACTTTCAAAAGAACAGGGGCTGACTTAACAGGTGAGCCACTGTGATTAAAACTCACAACAAATTAATCTGAATTAACCGTTGATATCACAACCAAAATCAGTGGTGGTTAGTTCTCACCGCATAAGGATAAATAATTTTATTTAATCTTGTCAAATTTGGCCAAAACTGAACGTTGTGAACGTGTTTAAATCAAACGCTGAACATGACCATAAAAAATGTTGAGCCATGAGGGGCCATGCAAGAATTTTCAGATTAATTTTATTTAAAATTCCAGGAATAGACTTGTAATAGTGCTTTATGATTTTTAGACAAATTTTTTAAATATATTGACGTTCAGCAAAAAGTATGAAGTTTTTAGAAAATAACAGCATGTCACATTTTTGCTTGCGATCTAAGGTTTTCACTTAATTATGGTTTATTGGCTAAAGAGAATTGCATAGCCTTTTCCCAACCTTAGTCTATCTTAAAAATGCTAACTATCTCTATAGCGCTTAGTCGAATCCCACTAATCATGTCTTAGTGATTACACACCGATCAACTTTGGTGGTATCAGTATCAAGCACCCTTGCCTATAATCATACTCAAGATAATCACTGAGACAACATTAGTGGGATTCGAACACGCGCTACAGAGATAGTAAGCATTTTTAAGATAGACTAAGGTGGGGAAAAAGATATGCAAAACTTATATCGCAAGCGGTTATGTGACATGCTGTAAATATAAATCTTTAAAATATAATGATATGTTCGACTTAATTTCGATCATTTTCTGTATATATAATGTAAAACTAGCGCTTTTAAAAAACGGCCATTTTTTCAAGTTTTTTTGCTCGAGAAGAATTAGACTTAATATATTTGAGCGTCACGTTGGAAAAGCGTGGCTGAACCAAACCTCGATTTTCTATGTTATTTTTGGCTTAAACGAGTACAAACATGTACAAAAAAATATTAGCAAAATTGGGAATATAAAATACACTCCGTAAGCTCCCTTTTTTGTTATTTTCGACTTAAACGAGAACAAATACAAAAATATTCAGCAAAAAATTGGGAATATAAAATACATCCTTGAGCTCCATTTTTTTGATGCCAAGAGGCGTCATAAAAGTCCGCGGAAATAACGTGAAAAAGAGCAGCCAATTACAAGCGCGCAAATGGTTTCCGCAAATGTACCATTCAATATTCAATTAATTTTCATTTAAGGGGTAGGTGTCGGTTTTTTTTTAGCCCTTTTATAGAATTAATAATGATACATTAATATCGGTTATGACTAAAGTTGACCAAGGAACCTCATTGTGGGCAATTATTTTTTTCAAAACAATCTGAACAAAATCTGAATGTTCAAAATTCGAATATTTTTGCTTTAACCACATAAACCGGTATTCCACCATGATATGAACATTTTTTATTGGTGAATATGACCCACCGAAAACGATGCATGACATTAAAATTAATCGGAATGTCTTAATCGAATTCTAGAAATTTCAATTATTTTTAAGCCAAATGTTAAAACCTAATTATCGAATTTGACGCTGATTGGTAGAAAATTTTGATTAGCTGTTAGCCAACTTTTTGATCAGTGGAATCTTCAGCTTCATTTGGTGGTACTTTTGTTTTGATCAGACGAACTTTTTTTCGAACTTTTCATTTCCGCGTTCACTTTCATTCAATTTTCTTAGAATTCTAGAATTTTATTAAAAATTCCTTCTCATCACTTTACCCGCATTATGTATCTACCTTAGTCGAAAAATGGCTTCATTCTAAACATTCGTCTAAAAGAAGATAGAGTTGGAAGTCGAAAAACTGGCAAAATCGGCGTTTAATAGATTCTAGAAGAAAAAATATCAAAAATCGAAAAATTCCTTCTCATCACTTTTTGTTCTCATTTATCCGCTACTTTGTGTTAAATTTTGAGACGCTTTGTATGTGGGGTCTAAAAGAAATATAGATTTAAAAAACCGTTTATGCTCTAGAAATAGACTCACCACCTGGTGGTGTGATGTAACAAGGTTGACTTTGAGATGTGTAATCGTTAGACGAAGGCTAGATCTACAAACGAGTACCTCAGATTGTTTACAACTGCCCTATAACTGTTCTGAGGCGTGATTGAAAGTACCAAAAAGCGACACACTACCCCTTAAGACACGTGATAAATGAGACGGAAAATAATTTTCCACGCTCGATCTTAAAAGAACGAAGTTGATTGTAGTAAATTGACCAACAAATGAAGAATTAAGTCGGTCTTAGTTGTAAAAACGTCATATAACTACGCTAGAGGGCTATCAAGGTGATATCTGAAAAACGATCTCCTCCTTAAATACGCACCGGATCCACTCAGGGAATATTGCTTTATCACAATAAACGCTTCTATACAGTTATTTTACACCCAAGTCAGCAGCTTTCACAAGGAATTCTAAACCGTTAAATTCTGGTGAAGAATGTCAAAATTCTATTTGATCATCGAAAATAAAAAAATGCTGCTTTGATGAATTGTTTGATTCCAAAACATGTTTGATTTTGAAAATAATGCCTAAAATCGTGCAAACATTTCACTGTTATCATTAATCGAAAGAAATAATTGAACAATCAGCCATTTTAATAATTGTTGCGAGTCAATCATATTTTTAATAAATATTTGGACTTGTTTTTTCGGTAAAAAAAGACTTATTACCGACTGATCAGTATAAACAACGTAAAACATAATTTTACGAAAAAATAATTTTTCATGTGAAAATGATGTTTCATATATTTGTATGCAATTGTATCTCCATTTGATCATCGGTATAATAGAACATATTTTGACTTTTTAATGAGAAAAAATGGTTAAATATTTTTTTCTACGGAACATATTTTTTATATGTTCTGATTATTTATGGAGTAGGAAAAACAATAATGTTTTATGAGAGTTTTTCGATAGTATTTTTATATATTTGCACATAGCAGAAACCATTTTTTCGGGCGAAGTATGGCCACATGAACTTTTTGAGGTGATAAACCGATATGATTTAAAGTTATTCATTCCATAGCTTTGAAAAATTTAGAATTTCAAGAAAAGACACAAACAAACATCCAGATTTCATGCAAATTTTATTTTCTGAGTAAACATTAGGAAAAAACTCTGGTAGAAAACTTAAGAGCAACAGATCTTAGAAAGCCTTCTGAATTTCATTTTAGAAAATTGAAATTAATTGGATCCTGATTGTTCCAAATTCCATTAATTCTAGAAAATCAGTAATTAATTTAAAAAGCCTTGATAAGGACAATTTGGTTGTCCTTCGTTTTTTTATTTTGATCCTTTCCTCTATAAGGACAATTTTGGAGATTAATCCAAAGGGTATATTTTCAAAAATGTCTATAAACCATCGCTTTTATAAGGGTGAAGAGCATAAAAAACGGTCTCAATTTTTTTAAAACCCTATAGAATTAAGAAAACTCTCTTGTCCTTATAGATAGAAAAGACAGTTCTGAATAGAAAAATACTTTCAAGATTCTGGTTTAAGTTTTTAAACATTCTTAAACCAGTTTTTTTAGGTCAATTACGATCAAATTTGACGGTTGAAGGTAGTACTATCGTAATTTTGTGTTACAAAACTCCAAACTTACGACGGCTGACTCCTTAAATTGTCACCATAATTTGTACAATATATGAAGCAATATATATCAAGCAAACAAAATTAATTGGGAAATATAATCAGTTTTGATACACTTTTTGGTAAATTATGATTTTAAAACGCCCGTTTCGTATTTCAGAAATCATCCTTCTTTTTCTCTTTATTTGACTAGAGGTTGATCGCATATAACCGCAAAATCAAGGGCTTTAAATTTACGGGATTTATTCGAAATTTGATTAAGAATTCGACTAAGAAACTGGTTTTCGAAATTTTTGGAAAAAACCTTTGAAATTTTAAACGTGATTTTTTTTCTAAAATACCGGACCAAAAGTGAATCATCAGTTATTATCAGCTTAAATCGAGCGAAACCTAAAATTGAAGAAATGCTAAAATATCTCATGCGAGCTATTTTCATGTTTTTGTCTTTCTTCTTGAAATCAGATTTTTCTTTAAGAAATAAAAACCGGTAAAATCAAAATTTTGTATTGATTTTTGTTGTGAGTATCGGAATTCTAAACAATTTGGCCTAATTTTTTGGCCTCTAAGTTTGAGCACGTTTTTTGACAATTTTTTTCGTTAATTTAAGGACCTTCGGAAGATATAATGACATCCGTCTCATACGATAATTACGGATCTTAACATGCTCGAACTTACAGCACAAGAGGCTCTTAAATTTAAAATAAGCTTAATTATTTTCTAAAAAAAAATAACCTAATTTAATTTTTCCCTTTAAATTGTGTCAGTTTTATTTTGAAATTTTAAATCAGTATCATTCAAATAGTTGGTGTGTTATGCCAAGAGTTTTTTTTGTCTCGAATCTCTCAATTCAGACTGTATTTTTAACAAGTTATTCTTCGACTCTGATAAGTAGCTGGAAATACCGAGGCGCAAGCAAAATCGCGAAAAAATTGTTTCGTTACTAAAATTCATTAAAAAAATGAAAAAGTCAATTTTCCCCTTATCTGGTGGGACTGATTTTACGTGTTTCTTATATTTTAAAACACAATTTGAGTTACAAAAATTTAAACGTGAATGTAGATGAAAAAAACTCAAAAAGCAAAATGCAGAATTCTTCATTTGATTGCGACCCGAGAATTCCAGCTTAAAATATCCTTAAAATATTGTTTTAGTGAATAGATCCAATAACCGAAAAGAATTCATCGAATTAATCAATAATTAGGAATTAAATAAAAATGCAACGATTTGCATATTTTTGAAATTCAGAACTATTATTGGCAAAAATCAATTTAAATGTATTGATAGACCTATAATTTCTAAGTACATGTGAAAAATTTTTCCCTCCATCCTCAAATTATAATCTTAGTTATCCGACATAATTAATCATTATGCCCATCAATAAAAAAATACTCATCTGCTCTGATTTTAATGGAATTTTTTGTAAATTGTAGAACTCGTCTAATAAGTAATTATTTCATTAACGTAGTAATAACATATCAATATTGATATCAATTGGTTTCAACTTTTTGTATCATTTCCTTTACAAGTTGTCCAAAATAACTCGGCTTTTATCTCAAAACTTAATCGTTAAACGAATATCGTTTTGTCAATTTGATTTTTATTTTGCAGAATTGAGAGTCTCCCAAGAAATTTTGATCAATTCAAAAAATGTATATACAGTGGGTGAGGACAATAGGCAACAAAAATGATTTGGCCAAAACTATTGTCTATTTCGGCAATGCCTATCAAGTAAGCTCAGTGGTGTTATTATTACTTCTTTTGAATAAATCATTTTAATCCGCAATATATATTCCTGAACTTTCTCAGATCGCCGACATCTAAGATCGGTCATGAGCGAGCTGATCAGATCGAATGCGAAATCGGATATAAAAGTAAAATAATTGTTTTTTATGTCTTAGAATCTAAGACTTAGATATCTTGTCGGTCAGTCGGACGTCAGGCAAAACAAGTGTCTAATCAGGAATAATAACTAAAAAATACAGTTGTCAGATCACCTTCAAAATGTTGAGAGGTGATACAGATAATCTCAGGTAGAACAAGTTTTTCGAAAGATTTTCTCATAATTAACTCCTAGATGTTCAAATCACCGCTTTTTGAAAAAAGTGAAACTACACACCATAACGATTTATCTCAAAACGTGATTATGTTATTGAATCGACATTTTAACACGGGAATGGCATTCGTGTTCCAAAACACAGATGCACAGGTGAGCAATGGAATATAAAGTGCAAGTGGAGCTAAATCAATGATACCAATTCATGACTTTTGAAATAACTATTTTGAATCTTCGGTGAACATTTATCAGAACTTAGCGGTAAATTTCTTGAAAATTAAATCACTTACATTAAAACTTGCGATGGCCGTTGAAATATCGAATGCTGGTGATAATTTCACATTTTTTACAGTCTCAATAACTGGATAATTATCGTTAACATTCAAAACCGAAATCTCAATAACTGCATAATCGAGTAAACCTTCAGGATCAGATGCAGTGACTTTCAGCTAAAAATAAATGTTAAAATCGAAATGTCGATTATTGTAAAATTGATTTTCTTGATTTTTCTTTTATGTTTCTTGGCCTTCTTATCTATAAATAAATTATGCCCGGAAAAGACTTTTAAGTTTGATCGGATCAGCTATTGATCAGTGGTTTTCGGATCATGCTCATGAGAATAAGCGTTTTCAATATGATGTTTTTTTCAAATATAACTTAAAAACAGCATTTTCCAGAGAATTGAATTAAACAAAAATATCTTAGTCCAAGGGCATTAATTCTGACAATCAATAGTTAAAATCTATGTTTGAAACGTGTCAAAGATGAATAAAATGAATTAATCATCACGATCTTGGTTGAAAATTCATGATAATGTTTCACAATGAATAGATAATAAGCAAGTAGGAAAAGCGGGTTTTTCACGAAAAATCTAGCTTTTCTGATAATTTAATTCGACCAATTATTAAAATTCCTGTAGAACACATATGAAAATATTTTCGTCAATCAAATATTATAGAACCTAATTCGACCAAAAGTTCCTATTCATTTCTTGGCTCCGCAATGACGCATACGATCGCTTTATTATAACTTATTATCTATAAGTGATATACTTTTTAAAGTCAACCTCCAATCTTTGTGTTCCGAGGCTAATTCATGGTATGTTTTGTCAGATAATTAAAAACATGATAAATTTATTATATTTTTCAAGGTCCGTTTTTTGAGTGCATTAATTATAATATCTTTATTATAGATAATCTTCACTAACGGTCCGTTCGAAAAAACATTATGGTGTTATGATTGTATAGATTGGGTTTGGATTCTACTTCATAAATATTAATTATTTTTTGTATGGAATAAAATTTGTGCTTTGATAAAACGAAAGAGAGGCTCGACTCAAGTCATTCTCCTTGTCGCGACTCTCTGCCTCACCAACTCGAACGGTCATCTCAGATTCGAGGTTGACTTTTCAAAGGATATGATACGTGATTGCGGAGTAAACGTGAATATTTTAAGAAAAATTAAAATAATTATTTTAAAAGAATTGAAATTTTTAAATTCAAACTTAGAAATTATGAGTGAGCAAAAGTGAATAAAAAATTGTTTTCTTAAAAATTCAGCGATTATCTAATTTTTATTTCCAATTACAAGGAAAAATTAATTGAAAACTTTCCTAAGGATTTTTCATCATTCATACTATGAATTTTATATGTTTAAATTTCCAAATTTTTTTAGAATAAACAATTTTCAATTTATAATAAAAAATTTGTTTGTGACCAAAGTTTGGTCACCAAACATTGAATTATGTGGAAATGAGAATTCGACCACTTTTCTACTATTACTTGAATTAAAAAGGCTACAAAACAATTTATTCAAAAAGTTTCACCATTCAGATGTTATATTGAATTGAACGTGAACAATTTACCGTATAATCTGTTTTTCGCTCGTAATCCAGCTCGTCTGCAAGGATCAACTGGCCTGTCGTCTGGTCAATCATGAATGTGCCATCCTCCTCATCCAATTCGAATTTCAGCTTCCCAAAACCATCTTTAGCATCCTGATCCGTTGCAATCACCGTTATTATTCTAGCAAAATATTTTATCAAAACGTCAGAATTTTGAGATGAAGTTGACTGTTCTAGTCTAGAACTTCAAGAGGATAGTAACAATTAAATATAAACAGTACTTTTCGGTCGATTTTTAAATGCTTATTTTTTGCTATGAAAAATCAGCAGTACAAAAAAGATAAATCGTTAATTTTCAATTTAAATATACTGCTGACTTCCACCTACGCACTTTAAATAGCAGAAAATACACAGTAAAAGCACTCGACCAAAAATGTATATGAGAAAAATATATTATACCCCCTGTTGTAAATGCGGAACTTTATTGAAAAATACGCTTGTTTTTTGCTATGAAATTTCAAACTTTTTTGTTTGGTAGCTTTTTTCAAGGAACGTCCGAAATTCAGCATCATACAGCGATGGCGGTATCATTATAAGCATTTTGAGTCCTTTCTGTTTTCCTAGCACATGATAAAAAGTTCCTCAAAGATGTCAACCGTAAACTTTAATAAACAGAAGACAGATATTTGATAAATATGAGCGTTTTTTAGCTCTTCACCCTAAAATTTTCGAAAAATATCACATTGTCTATTCTCGTCAATATTTTCTTTATACATGTAGAAGTACACGCCAAATAAAAGCATAGGTTTTATCTATATTGTTTTTATAGAGGGTGTGTTTATTGACCAACGTTAACTTTATATTCCAAATTAAAAAGAAATTTTCGATAATTTCGATATTTTCTATACAATTTTATGTCGAATGTCTTGAAATCTCAGAAAATACTCTCCAAAATAAATATTGTTATGCTTCAAAAGTACAACGTATTGTGGTCGCATTTTCAAGCTTAAGTTTTCCCAAAAAAAAACTAAATCGTTAAAATACAAAATTTAGAGTCAAGATTCAGTGTTTGTGTTTAAATCATACTTTTGTTTTGTGAAAAGTTTGGCTTGAAAATGCGAAACGGTGCTACTTATCGAGAATGAAATAATTTATTTTGAAGATTATTTTTTGTTATTCTTAGAAATCAATAAAGTGGCAATTATCTAAATAATATTCTTACGGGCTGCCGATTGTGATGTTTTCTTTGATGTTTACTCTAATTAATTTTTCACTCATTTTCGGCTTGTTATCGTTCTTATCGCCAATTTCGACGACCATTGTGCTGGTACTACATCTAAACAAACATGTTAAGTTTCGGTGGCTGATTATTCTAATGATCTTAAAATTTCAAAACGTAGTTTTTCTTCTATTTTCTCAGAAATCATGTCATTTTCTAAAAAAAAAATTGAAGATTTTTGTTGCAGAAAAATATTATAATTTCTTAATATTTCGAAAGGCATTTTCAATTTTCTCAGAAAAATTTTTTGAAGAATTTTATTGCAAACAAATGTTATAATTTCAAAACATTTCGAAAAGCTTTGTTCAGAATTCATGTCATTTTCAAGCAAAAAAGCATATTTGAAGATTCTAAGAATTTCTAAACGCGGTTCTTTTATTTCCTGGGAATACATGTCATTTTTCGCAACAAAAACAATTGTTGTTGTAAAAAATAGTATTATTTCAAAAATATCGAAACGCAGTTTTTATTTTTTCAGAATTAATGTTATTCTTAAGAAAATATTTGAAGGTTTTCATTGCAAATTTTTTTATAAAACAACTATTTTGTATAAATAATTTTAGACCATATCACACATTTTAGATGTATGGCAAACATTGTATGCTCTGATCTGAAATTTGAAAACTTCTTATCTGAGAGAAGTTTGTCAAAATGCTAGCGGTTTTGCTGAGAGAAAACAATTTTGAACTTGCATTTCTTATCTGTTTTTTCCTGCATTTTATTTTGCATTTTTTGAATAAAAACAACCGCATTAACGTTATCGTTCCTATTATTGGTTTTCCGACGGTTTTGGAATTAGGGGAATTTTTGGCGCGAGTTCAAAATTTGTTGATTTTGAATTTATCTCGCGCGGAATTGAATAATGGAAATTGACAATCGGATGGGCCTTAGACTTTCGTGGTTGAAAGTTGGCACGGGAACAAAATTCTGAATTAAATACTTTCTGGTCAAAAATGGACTTAAAAATCAAAATTAAATTTCATGGGGGGGAAGAAAGAATTTTTGTATTGAAGATTAGGAAATAATCTACTTTTGATCTTGCATTGTATCAAAAAAAAATTGGCGGCAAAATATAACTGATTTGGTCAAATTGCATTATTATTTATAAAATGTCGGTTGCATTTTGGCAATTTTTATGATCTATGTTTAGCAAAAAATTTCTAGGGAAAAATTGTAAAGTAAATAATCGAATAAAAATTCTATTTGACCATTACTAAGGGATCAAATAATTAATTTTATAAGCATTTAAATAATTGTGGTTGTTTTTTTGAGATATATTATATGTTTTAATACAACAATGACATTTAAATAATGTTAACAAAATTTTCAGACCATCATTTTTTCAGATATCCGGTTTTCGAAATCACGGATTTAGAATCAACGACAACTTCTAGAATTGGAAATTAACAATATATTCTCTCAAATGATGCGGTAAATGGGAATTCCAAAAACTTTCGTTTTGTACCTAATTTTTTTTTATAATTTGTTCTGGAAAAATCATTTTTATAGGCTACAATAAAGAATTATCTCGGATTTCAAAAAAAGTATCTAACCGTTAATTTTGAAATTTATATTCAAATCTGTACAGCCCTAGTTGAACAAATAGCAAATTTCCATTCGAAAGAGGGTTCTACTGAGTTTATGCTAAGAACTGCGATAAAAACTTGAACATTATGTACTATTTAATTAAAAATACAGATTTGTATTCTTCAAAACCTGTCAAAACAGAGCTGCAATTGATGTTTAAAGAGGTGCGAATGACAAGGTTTCCAAGTCCAGCACCCTCTTAGAGATTACGGATGGGTTACCGCATTCAAACGCAGTTTTGCCTGTTAGGTGAACTAGTTCACTTTATTTTTCCGAAATTGAAGAATTCAAAAAATAATTTCTCAAAAAGTGATCGCCTAAAATTCAGATTAATAATCTGTTCTCACACTAGAGGGCGCCATGGCCAATGGCGCGCCAAAGTTATAAAATTTCGTGATTTTAGTCTGAATACTTTAACTCGCAAAAAAAATTATTGGTAAATATTTCGCATTGAAATGCTATTTCAGTAAACTGTATGTGTTTTATTTGAAAATCTTAAAAAAAACTATTTTATTTTCATTATAATAAGTTGTTTATCTTGTAATTTTGAGTGATAGAAAACGTCTTTTTGAGGCGAAACATTGCGAAAATTATTTTTGATGGTCATATTTTTCTTAGACATATTGAATTGAATAATTCGATTCAAATAAATTTATTTGTTTTGAATTGAATTGCTCTTTATTCAGATCCCTTGAAAACGTGGTTTGCTTTGGGGAAATAAATTTTTAAGAATAATTCATTATGATCGAATAAAATTGAATTCTGACATTTTGAAATATAAATTTATTTGAATTAAGATAATGGAGTATCTACGGTTGAAACCCTCGATTAATTCAATTGAAAAAACTCCATGAAAAAACTCAAATGATAATATTTTTAGAAATGTTTCATTCTGGTCAGGTTTGATTGGTCGAAATTTGAACTGACCAGAAATTAGAATTTTGGTCGAATTTTAAACTAAGTTTTTACACTCCAGATCCCTACTCCAATTATTTATAGATTGAAATTTGGTCTTATGAGTGAAGACGGTCCCAATCGCCCAGATTTTGTTTTTATATGATTCATTACAAATTTGTTGAAAAAATTTTTGACATATGGATTACCGGACCTCAGAGTACAAATCCTTAATATTTGAAAAATGCGAAATCTGAGCATTTGATTGGTTGATCCTTTCTCAACCTGACCAATGAAATCGGCCAATTCCGCAATCAAGGGTTTCGATTGGTCGCTAATATCTTGCGTTGTTTGTATCATTCAAATATTTAGGATTCGTACTCTGAAGTCCGGTAATCCATATAATAAGGTAATTTTCTCAGCATCAGTGACGCTGCGTCACCATTTCTTGAACTATTTTTGACGATTCCGATTCTAAACTGAAATAAATTTCAAGTAAGATTGCATTCCAAAGCCAAAATTATCGGATGAGTATTTGTCGAACCTATGCCCGTTATTCATCACCGCAATTAAATTCAATTTTGCGTTCAAAATGATGAATCATGAACTATTCAAATTTTGGTCATGCGTCAAGAAAAAATTACAATTTTTTCGATCGTAAATTAAACTGAATAGTAGGAGTTTTAAAGGAGACGTGACCTGGAACAACCTCAAAAATGATGTTAACTACGTTTTAAAACTTCTCGGTATCAAGATTGGATCTACTGGAGAATTACCTAGAGCTCATTGATCCTACATGTTTAACTAGATAGATTAGGATCTTTGTTCCCACCCAAAAAATCGTAATAATCGGATTTTAAGTCGGTTCTATTCAGATCTCGGAATTTGAACAAAACTCAGCGAAATTTAGAATTGGAAATAAGAAAATATTTTAAAATAAGGTAGAAGCAAATAAAAATATTGAGTATGAGATACGTGGTGTCAAGTTACAAAGAAAGATTAATAAAAAATAAGAATAAATCAAATGACTTAAACTTAATTTGAATTTTGATTGAATTTAACATGAAATAAATGCCAAATTTTCAATCTATTTTTATGATTAATCTTTGAATATTTTCAACTACTAGTAATTCATAAATTTTTCAATTCGTAATTTGACACATATTCAAAAAACAATCATATTACAATTTTTGTCAGTTTTCTACTATAGGAGTCAAATAAAAAATCGACAAAAATTTCTTCCAGTAATCTGATTGGTCCGTGATAAATCGATATCCATTTGCCGACAAAAAAAGTTACCGGTTACTTTTATTTGTCGGCAACTCGATATCGATCGACGCAGTGGTGGTTTCACTGTAACAATAACTGGAAGAAATTCTTGTCGATTTTTTATTTGACTCCTATAGTACGTGTCGTATATCTTACAATAAATTATAAAATATTTCAAATTAAAAAAACCCAATTAACAGCTTTATTATCATTTTATTAAACGGTGTAAAATTACAAAGTAACGTTTAGATTAAATGAAAAAATGAAATGATAACAAGATGTTTTAGTGATTTTATTTTTTTTGACAATAAATTTTTAAACTCTTAAATATCCCTGAAAGTAATATAACCCTTAAATTCAAAATATTCTGAAAAATATTAAATACGATCCTGAATTGTCCAATAAATACGATTCAATGTCAATATAAATTTGTCAAAGTTGAAATTTTTTGAATAATTTATTGTAATCCGATTTACATAAACTGAGTTAATTTTACAATCTGTCAAATTTCAAGATCAGATTCCAAATAACCGGCCCATAATCGACATCTTCCCGTTCAATCAGAACGATAATTATATCTCCATTCCCACCCTAAAAACAAATTAAATCCCATCTCCACCCAATAATCAGAACAAATTTAAAAATCAATTTCAACCCAAAAAAAACTGATAGCTCTGTTTTTAACTTTGTAGATTATCTTAACTGCACAATGGGATAATTACACCGGTTCAAAGATTTCTAGGGAAGGTCCAAATATGCTCATTAGAGCCTGAGCAAACGGGGGTGATTATCTATTAACTCCAAAATCGACGCATGGCTATAATGGGCTCAATTTTATTTCAACGTCAGAACACAACGTGATTTGTTTATAAGAATGAAATTAAGATGATGAGTTACAACGATGGAAAAATGATTTGGGCAAAATGACTTAAAAATTATGATCAGAATCGTAATCTTCAGCAGACCAAAAATGAGGTTGCGCATATTCTTTTCTCACCCGAAATGACTGTTTATCGTGAGTATTATTTGTTAACGGTTTACATGTCGGCTTTTGAAAACGACCCATCTGATTGATTTTAGCGATATTCCAAAATAACCATACATACTTACCGAAAAATCATACAACAAAATAATATTGGACAATTTCTACACTGTGTTTTCTGTGTATAAGAAAAGGTGAGATTTTCCACAAATGTCCTAAGCTTATTTTCCCAAATTGTCCTAATCAATCTGTCCTTGTATTATTTTGTCTTGTAAGTACTTTTTTGTGTTTAATTGCATTTATTTAATGACTGTGCAGTTAGAAAGTACTGTTTTTGCAAGTCGGTATCTTTTGTACCCGAATGGGTACAAGAGAAGGTAAACCTTTTCTTGTACCCAAATTGGTCTGAATTTTTTTTTTATTTGGACTTATTTGGTTAGAAGAAAAGGTAGACCTTTTCTTGTACCCAAATTGGTCTGATTGAGAAATATTTTGTGAAAAACGCAACGTCATGATTATGCGTCATAAGGGTGATCGAGGAATTTCACCGACTGCACTGGAGCACAGTGATAGGCATAACTTATGCCGCATAAGTAGAGTCAGTACCGGATCATATATCTGCAAAGCTAAACGTACGAGTTCCTTGAGTTTAAGATGTGGGCGACGATATCTCAGCTTCACGTATAATACTTTTGGATACACCTTTGTTGTAGAGAATTTCTGCCAAGTTTTTTAACTATAAGATTTTTTTTTGGTTTTGAGATTTTTTCTAAGAAAAGTCGGTTTTTTCGGGGGTTGAAAATTAAGGTTAAATTAAGGTGACGATAATTGAGATTTCTCAGATAACTTTTTTGATTACCCTATTTTGTAGAGAATTTGTCACTGAGTTTTTAACTAGCAGGATTTTTCTGAATTCGAATTTTTTGAGCGAGGTTGAGGTATCAGATGCTCGAATAGTCTTGCACCTTCCTTAAGAGTTGTACTACGTATTTAGAAAAAAAAAATATTTCTGAAGCCAGGTTTTCAAAACTCACTGACAAATGTGTAAAAAAGAGCCCAATTATCGTCGACCACATCCAGGGGGTAAAGGTTCTCAAAAAAAATTATTCTGATCATGAAAAATGGAGCCTAGTGATCACAATTTGTCTTTGTGGCGGCCGTGATCGATATGACTCAGTTATTGGTTATAAAACTAGTGCAGACCTCGGCAAGCCAGCGTATTTTTGTCGCTTGGCTTAGCCGACCAAGCCAAGCCACTGTTGCCGAGGTATGACATAGTAGATGAACTGGGGTTCATGATAGTTTGAGTTTGACAATTAAGTCTAGACGAAAATTTTGAGCGATATCTTTAACCGAAAAGTTACCCTCTCCCTTAACTGCAAACCGAAGCATGGCTATAATGGGCTTAATTTCATTTTGACATCATAACTCAACGTAATTTGTTTATCAAAACAAATAAAGATTATGGGTAAAGCATGAAAAAGAGATTTGGCCAAAATTACAAAAAAATTATGATCATGATCGTAATTTTCAGTTGACGGGAAATGAGATTATTAGCTACTTTCGAAGTAAGTGCCACAAAGAAATTTGCAAATGGATTTTACATAGCTAACTAACAGTAGGATGTTCGAGTCTGTGTCCTAGAATGGAACTTGGTAAATTTGAAAGAAGCTACCGGATCAATTTTGAGTCATAAATTTGAGAAAAAATTGGTCGAAAACGAACTGATCATGAATTATTTAAGGTTACCTAAATTTTCGTCTTAATTTATCAAATAGAACATTATAATTATTTTTCAGTCATCCTTTTTCCAACCGAACTGAATGTTGAAAATGATGGTGATTTCTCTAGCGCTTGTTTGAATTACAATAGTGTTGTCTTACTTATTGTTTTGGGTAAGGGTGCTTGATATTGGGAGCGCAAAAGTTGATTGATGCGTAATATCATCCGATCAACCCCTTAGCCGGTAAGGGGGCTTGAGATTCGACAAAAGTGGGATTTGAGCACGCACTATAGACAATAGTCTATAGAGATCACCATCAGTTTCAATATTCATTTTGGTTGGAAAAAGGATATTTGCCGATAAATTCTAATTTCTGCCTGTAGAATACTTTGAGTTAAACAAAATACGCCTGATTTTTTAAACGCGTACTCATCTGAATGTGGTAATCGGCAGTTATATTTTGATTTCAAACTTTCAATTTAAGTGATTTTTCTCGCAAATTGATATCTTACAAATAAAAAAATTTTCTGAAAAATTTAGATGAGTTTGCAATATTAAAAAATAAATCATTTCAATTTTTCCTTCAACTTCTCGGATCATAAAGAGCTGTAAAAAATTCAGCTTTAATTAATAAAAAAACTGATCTGATAGCAAATTTTTTCGAAACGTTTTGTGGTCGTAATTAAAAAAAGTCAGGTGTTTTCGAAAAATTCTTGCGTGAAAATTATATATAAATTACCTTGTAGGTGTTCCCCGATCGCATGCGGTCACTTTCAATTCATAAACATCCATTGCTTCTCTATCAAACGTTTTCTTCGTAATAATGACGCCATCTTCTGAGTTCATTTGAAAAATTTCTTCTGGCTCAATTTTGACATCAATTTCAGAATTTTGGTCAAAATCGTCATCCGTCACTTTAACAATCACAAAGGATCCTACGGGCTCGTTTTCGGATACAACAGCAACTGAAAGGAAGATGTTTATGGAAACTGGATTTTTCCTGGAACACATTTTTTCTACTTTTGAAACGTCATATTTTAACTTCTTATTTTAAACTGTTGTCACTTCTAATTTTGAACTTTATCAATAAATTTGAATTTATGTTAAATATTATTTTCGAAAATATTTATCAAAATTTAGGGTAGCCTTCCAGCCGTCCGCGTCCAAATATACTCTATAGAGTAAGTTAGTGTAAAGTGTGGTAAGCCTTGCGGAGGGGGAGAGCTAGTAGTCTAGTAAAACTAGCGCTGCAATAGGGCTAGTCTTGTAAATAAATAATAGGCTAGTACTTTTCGATACTGTATTTTTGAATAATGTAAATAATGTATACAGCAGGGTCCGGCGGATAGGTGAGGGCGGATAGGTGAAATCCGGCTAATAGGTGAAGGTTTTGAGCGAAAAAACTTTTCCGGCGGATAGACGGCGGATAGACGTAAGGCAAAAGATAGGGGTTAATTTAGAACTGATTATGAACATTTTTAAACCTTATCTGACCACTGGATAACTAGGAATTTTGGCTCCTGGGCGCTTTTGAATACTTATATGGTTATAATTTTGTCCTTGGTTCTCCCGAAATGAAACGTTAACATACTGTAAGATCAGGAGTGACTTCGGTTGGATGAAGGATATTGATGAAAGTTAACAATTTGTTTATTATAAATTATATGAATTTATTCAATTCATTTCATTGCGAAAATCGATCCAAAGTGACTCTCAAAGTATCTTCATCAAATACTGGGGTTACAAGGCCTCTACTTTCGCGTTCGACCCACGTTTCACCAATGAGAGCACCGGATATCACGTTATCATATCAACAAAAGCTTCCATTATGAGTTCAAACGCGAACGCGAAAATAGAAGCCAAGGAATCTCCTTTTTAGATACATAGATGTAGGTATTTTATGAGAAAGTATAAAATATTCTTTAATATCAATAAAAATCATTTAATTTTAATAATTAAAAATTATCATATTTAAATAAATAATTTATAATTTCAGCATTATGAAAACTTATCAACTCTAAATATATAAAATTTCAATTATTTGAAATAATTGAATTTCAATTATTGCATTTTGACACCTTAACTTTAATTGATAATAAAAAAATTGTTACTAACTCAGCTTGTTAAAATTTTAAACGAAGTTCAAATCTATTAGCTGAAATTATTTAAAACGCATTTCTTAATTTTTGAATATTTTTGGTTGAGTACGGAAAAGAAAAATTAGTGCTTCAAATTTTTGTTCAAATTCAACAAGATGTCTTAATAATTCGAACAAGTGAAGTTCTAGACATGTTTTGGAGTTTGCAAAACAAATTCAAATTTAAGTTTTCTTCGACGAAAACGAAATAAGTAGAATAATGTTCAGACTCATTTCTTCAAATAATTAAGTTTATTATGGACCAAAGTCTAAGGTGGTTTCTTTAGGAGCTCTTTGAGGATAACGACCGAATTTTGGCCTGATCGAAACAACTTTAAAAAACGGACCTACCAAAAATCTGCAATTACCGGTCAACCGGTCTGAATTTTGAAGAACAAAATCTCTCATCACACGCGGAATTAAATTCTCTATCTGCCAATATATGGTTCCATGGGTTTTCCAAAATCGAGAAAGCCGTAATCCTCAAATAGCTCGTGAAAAAAATACCTAAAGGTACTTTTCATAAGACTAAGTAACAGATATTTTTTATAATTTTACTCTGTTTGATATTTTATAAAAGTTTCAAATAAAAGGGTTGCATAAAATTGAAGATAAAACCTTGAATTTATGGAAGCTTTTTGGAAAATTTTGGACCAAAAAATGTTTCCGATTTCAGGTAATTTATCGATTAATTTCCTCAAAAAATATGTTAGGGATATGTTAAAGATTTATCTTTAATGAAACATGGTATAAACATCCCGTACACTTTTGCACTGATTTTGTAGCATACCATTTTCAACGAAATTACCCAGAATAATGAAATTAACTATTTTTACACAAAAAAATTAGTGAAAAATGTTAACATATTTGATCGACAAAATTTGGGTTAATTTTTTTAAAATGTCTAAATTTTTTTAAGAAAGTAAGTAGGCGGAAATAAGCAGTAAAAAATTAATAAAAATTAACGAATTGTTTAGTTTTTAGTTAAATTTTTCTATTCACGGTTTGTGTCATAAGATTTATTATTGCAGACGTGTTTCTTCAAATTTTCAAAGCAAAAATAAGGTGAAAAAATGCCGACGATTTTTTTGTTTTCAAAAAATATACTATAGTAATGCAAAATTTTTAAATGTACTATTTCGAAAAATAAAAAATTGAATGAAGTCTAATTATGCAATAAAGCTATAGGCCTCAAATCACATCAAGTCTCGACAAATCACCTGCTGTCTCGATGCTGCTTGAAATTCACGCCGTAAACTCCATAAAATATTTTTGGATTAAGAAATTGCTTACGTGAGTTATTTGATGGCTTTGGATATAACGGCGTCAGGTTAATAATTGGAGAATGATCATTTTCGTCTAAAATTTTGATATTTAGCTTCGATTCTGAGGAAAGTGGAGGGAATCCAGAATCCGTCGCCTTGATTTTTAGCTGCACCCTAAATATACACAAAATAAGACAATGTTAATGTTGAGGAGGGAGCCGTTTTATTACATGTTTATGTATAAATATTCAATTTGAAACAAATTTTTAACTTCAAAACCAGCATATGGATCGATTGCAGCAAAAATGACAAAAGTAAGGTACTTAGCCTGCCTTTTATTCTTGAAATTTAGTATACATTCATGCAAATTATCACAAATGAGGCTTAATATATTATCGAAAAGAATCCTGAAGCACCTAATATGTTCTTTCGGAAATCCAAAATAAATATGTGCCTCGGAATATTTTTAGATGTTAACACCAGGCTTCCAAAAGAGATGCATCCCAACCGATTTCTCATCCCCTGTTAAACGGGATTCGAGGATAAAACGGGAAAGAAAATTAAAAGGAGATGGAGTTTTCATCCCTTATCCTCCACAATTCTGGATTTTTTATCTCTATCCCCTTTGCAAGCCTTTGAAACACTCTGAGGAGTCTTCAAACGACTTTGTGCAGTTTTTTTTGGAAAAATAAGTATTTTGAAAATTGAATGATATCAAAAAATTGAGCAAAAAGTTTGCTGCAAACTCATATTTTCAAATGTAAAAAGGAAATAAAAGCTGTGTCATTGAGAAAAACGAGGAAAGGTGAACATTCGTACTGAACGGAGAGCAATCTACTTTCCTAGAAAAGACAAAGAGAGCACACTATTTCATACTTTGGGTCTTCTATCCAAGAAAAGCGAGTTGTTCTCCCGTATCTTTATCTAAAGATAATGCTTTTTCTCTCCTCATCTACAAACATGATGATGAAAGTTCAAGGTGCTCCCGATAAAATAATTCTCCGAATTTAGAAAATATCTAAATATTTTACTTTGCGAAATCGAAAAAAGTCAACAGTGCCAAGAAAAATAAAGACTTATCCTTCAAACTCCAGTATTTCATCATCAAGGAGCCGTTGTATCAAAAATTGTAAAAGTTCCATCTTCGAAATTATATATTTCTCAGACATTTAACACGATTATGTTAGGACCTTAAACTTTGATAATTTTCGTAGATAATCGTCATGTTTTATGTTCCTAAAAACTCATGTAATATCAACATTCTTTATTTGAACATTTGAGCGTTATGCTCATTTAAGTTTTTTATCTTGTTTTGACAACATTTATGAAAATTAAGTGATGACTAAATTTGTTGTTTGAGATAGTTGTTGTACAGTGTTGTTAGCAAAATAAAAAATTAGTTTTTTGATCTAATTTTTTGAAATCCGAAAAAAATATGGAAATTTTTGTAAAATTAAGTCAAGTACGAATACTGAATGAACGAGATAAAAATTTAGGTTGCTCATTGTTAACACTTTAGTGACCTACTAATTGAAATACAAAATTTTCGATTTCCAATTTAATTTAACGTATCGTATTTATGTTGAGAGGATTATGAATTGTTAGGATAAACCAGAATATAGCCAGACAAGTTGGTTAAACTTTAATTTTGAATGCTTTACTTAAAAGAAATGGATTGCAAATATTCCTGATTCTGCAAAATTAATTTTAAAAACTTTCTTGCTCGAAAAAACGCAATTTAAATGGCAAATTTCGCGAGTTAAACAAAAAATAAAATTAACTTATTTAAATAACTGAATAAATTCGGAATCTTTAACCATATTTTGCCAAAATTTTCAGAGGCAGATTAAAAATTGTGATTTTAATAAAGTTGTCAGCTCCAATTTTTCATTTTAACTCTTATCGAAAAAACAACTTTGTTGAAAATATCATTTTGTACTGTAGCTGAACATTTTGGGAAGAAATGATGAAAGACCCGAAAGTAATCAAATCACAAAAGAAGAAAATTTTTATATGTTTTTGTTCCTAGCAAAAACTACAATCATTACTTATGATTTATAATTAACATGTTTTTAGAATGAAGTGGATAATTTTATACGGAAAATACATTTCTATTTTCGCAATGAACAAAAACCTTTCAGTAACTTGTTTTTGTGATTTTATAACTTTAAGATCTTTATAACCTTAAGATCTTTAACCATATTTCGCAAAAATGGAACAGTGCAAAATTGTGTTTGTAACCCAGTTGTTTTTGCGACTCAGATTTGACATAATATTGGTAATATATCGAAGATCCTGCCTAGTGTCATTTTTATCAAAGTCATTTCTCATCAATTTGATAAAGTGGCCAATCAGATCGCGGGATTCTTGAATTGAGTCGACATTCGGGTATTATGATTGGACACTGGCTCAAAGTGATGACGCTCAAGATAAAAATGACACTAGGCAGGATCTTCGATATAGTGAAAACTAAGAGGTTATATCAAAAACAGAAAACACTTATTTGTAAATCTATGCTTAATAGGGGGTGATAGTGATTTTTGGAATTTCAGAGGCTGCGTACGGTTAGAAAAATTCAGACTGGACATTTTTTAAACACACATTAGGAAGGTCTATCTTTGATCTCGCGATTCCTTTAGACAGTTTAATACCACTCCCACGAACCATCTGGCTAACCGCGGTTTAACACGAGTCCCTCAGCTTTTATCAAAGAAACAAGGATCCTAGACCTTATATCGGAAAGCTTTGGGTTTGGTGAGAATCCGGAAAATTGTCTGAATTTTAGTGAATCGGTACTGTTTTTTTCGATATTTGCCTCAGGGGTCAGCAATCTGGTTAAATGTGCCGAAAAAAAGGGTGTTTTTCGACGTTTTGATGAAAGGCTTTTCTGAGGAGATGCAAGAAACGTCATTTTCGGAATGTAACAAGCCCGAAGAGAAGCGAACATCGAATCGGTTGTACTTTTTTTAATATCCGCCTGATTGGCTAAAAACGACAAAAAATGAGCAAATCGACGATATTGAATATGAAAGTATGAATTAAAAATTTGAATGCACCAAAAGATTCATTGGGTACCGTTAGCTGGAAACTATATTGGCAACTATGGTCTGATTTCGAACATAAACGGTGTTAGAGATCACAAAATAATTTTGATGAAAAAAATTAATTTTTTTCTAGAATTCGCTGTGTTTCAAATCAGACCAGTTGCTAATATCGTTTCCAGCAAACCATACCCAAGGAATCTTTTGGTGGCATTGACATTTTCTAATTCTTACTTTTATATTCAAAATTGTTGATTTCGCGCAGTTTTTTGTCGATTTACAGCCAATCAGGCGGAAATTCAAAAAAGTACAACCGATTCGATGTTCACTACACTTTACGCTTGTTACATTCCGAAAATGACGTTTCTTGCATTTCCACAGAAAAAGCCTTTCATCAAAACCTTAAAAAACACCCTTATTCGGCACATTCCACGAGATTGCTGACCCCTGAGGCAACAATCGAAATAAAAGAACCGATTTACTAAAATTCTGACAATTTTCCGGATTCTTACCAAATCCGAAAAGTTTCCGATATAAGGTCTAGGATCCTTGTTTTTTTGAAAAAAGCTGAGGGACTCGTGTTCAACCGCGGTTAACCAGATGGTTCGTGAGAGTGGTAATAAACTGTCTAATGGAATCGCGTGATCAAAGTTAGATCTTCCTAATGTATGCTTCAAAAAATGTCAAGTCTGCATTTTTCTAACCGTTCGAAGCCTCTGAAATCCCAAAAATCACTATCACCACCCCCTTATTGCACCAAATGGCCTCAGGAAGGCCACAAAATTCATTTCTGGTCATACCAGAAAAATAAATTTCGAGAATTTTCTCAAAATTTTCGATGTTTTTCAGATTTTTTCTAAGTATTTTTTTGGACAAAATACATAAACCTGGATTTAAATGAAAGGTACTTTCGGTAAAATCGAATGAAAATTATTATCTAGAAACTCCGACAGTCGACTTCTGGCTAAACTAAATGCAGTTTTCTACTAAAAAATTGGTTCGAACCATTCTAGAATATATCGGACCAAATTTCGATATCGTGTAAGCAAATTTTTGTTCAGTTAATTATCAGCTTTCACTTGTCGTGCTATTTTTAACTAAATCTGATCAACTTAACTTTTCTAGAAATCTTAAAATCAACTTCCGGTTTCACCAAATCGCAATTTTCTAGAATTCTGTGCATAGATTCATAAAACACAAATATAGAGAAGCAAGAAGATAAATTACTCCAACTCATATGAAATTTTAAAAAAATTGTGTCGTACTGTTTTTGAGAAAATCACGCTCCAAATTTGAAATCTCAAAAAATTACGGTTTTTTCTGATTCTAGAATATGTCCGATAGAAATTTTCCAAAAAAAATTGGGGTGTCATAAATAGAGTACAGACTGTTATTCTTACAAAAATTCATAAAATTTCAATCAGTTATCTTTAACTTGCACATGGGATAATTACACCGTTCAAGATTTTTCTAGGGAAGGTCGCAAATATGCTCAGTAGAGCCTGAGCAAACGGGGTGATTATCTATTAACTTCAAAATCGACGCATGGCTATAATGGGCTCAATTTTATTCAACGTCAGAAACAACGTGATTTGTTTATAAGAATGAAATTAAAGATGAGAGTTACAACGATGGAAAAATGCATCGGGCAAAATGACTTAAAAATTATGATCAGAATCGTAATCTTCAGCAGACCAAAAATGAGGTTGCGCATATTCTTTTCTCCACCCGAAATGGACTGTTTATCGTGAGTATTATGTGTTAACGGTTTACATGTCGGCTTTTGAAAACGACCCATCTAATTGATTTTAGCGATATCAAAATAACCATACATATTAGCGAAAAAATCACTTTTCCACAAATGTCCTGAGCTTATTTTCCAAATTGTCCTAATCAATCTGTCCTTGTATATTTTTTCCTTGTAAGTACTGTTTTTTTCAAGTCGGTATCTTTTGTACCCAAATGGGTACAAGAGAAGGTAAACCTTTCTTGTACTCAAATTGGTTTGAATTATTTTTTTATCTTTAGGACTTATTTGGTTAGAAAATAGGTAGACCTTTTCTTGAACCCAAATTGGTCTGTTGAGAAATATTGTGTGAAAAGCAACGTCATGATTATGCGTCATAAGGGTGATTCGAGGAATTTCACCGACTGCACGGAGCCAGTGATAGGCATAACTTATGCCGCATAAGTAGAGTCAGTACCGGATCTAATATCTGCAAAGCTAAACGTAACGAGTTCCTGAGTTTTACGATGTGGGCGGACGATATCTCAGCTTCACGTATAATACTTTGGATACACCTTTGTTGTAGAGAATTTCTGCCAAGGTTTTTTAACTATAAGATTTTTTTTGGTTTTGAGATTTTTTCTAAGAAAAGTCGGTTTTTCGGGGGTTGAAAATTAGTTAAATTAAGGTGACGATAATTGAGATTTCTCAGATAACTTTTTTGATACCCTCATTTTGTAGAGATTTGTCACTGAGTTTTTTAACTAGCAGGATTTTTCTGGAATTTCGAATTTTTTGAGCGTAGGTTGAGTATCAGATGCTCCGAATAGTTCTTGCAACCTTCCTTAAGAGTTGTACTACGTATTTAGAAAAAAAAAATTACTTTCTGAAGCCAGGTTTTTCAGAAACTCACTGAAAATGTGTAAAAAGAGCCCAATTATCGTCGACCACATCCAGGGGTAAAGTTCTCAAAAAAAACTCATTATTGGTTATAAAACTAGTGCAGACCTCGGCAAGCCAGCGTATTTTTGTCGCCTTGCTTAAGCCGACCGAGCCAAGCCACAAGTTGGCCGAGGTATGAATAGTAGATGAACTGGAGTTCATGATAGTTTGAGTTGACAATAAGTCTAGACGAAAATTTTGAGCGATATCTTTAACCGAAAAGTTACCCTTCCTTAACTGCAAACCGAAGCATGGCTTTAATGGCTTAATTTCATTTTGACATCATAACTCAACGTAATTTTGTTTATCAAAACAAATAAAGATTATGGGGTAAAGCATGAAAAGAGATTTGGCAAAATTACAAAAAATATGATCATGATCGTAATTTCAGTTGACCGGAAATGAGATTATTAGCTACTTCGAAGTAAGTGCCACAAAGAAATTGCAAATGGATTTTACATAGCTACGAACTAACAGTAGGATGTTCGAGTCTGTGTCCTAGAATGGAACTTGGTAAATTTGAAAGAAGCTACCGATCAATTTGAGTTCATAAATTTGAGAAAAATTGGTCGAAACGAACTGATCAGAATTATTTAGGTTACCTAAATTTTCGTCTTAATTTATCAATATAGAACATTATAAATTATTTTTCGTCATCCTTTTTCCAACCGAACTGAATGTTGAAAATGATGGGATTTCTCTAGCGCTTTGTTTGAATTACATAGTGTTGTCTTACTATTGTTTTGGGTAAGGGTGGCTTGATATTGGGAGCGCAAAGTTGATTGATGCGTAATATTCATCCGATCAACCCCTTAGCCGATAGGGGGTTGAGATTCGACAAAAGTGGGATTTGAGCACGCACTATAGACAATAGTCAATAGAGATTCACCATCATTTTCAATATTCACTTTTGGTTGGAAAAAGGATATTTGCCGATAAATTCTAATTTCTGCCTGGAGTAACTTGAGTTAAACAAAATACGCTGATTTTTTTAACGCGTACTCAACTGAATGTGGTATCGGCAGTTATATTTGATTTCAAACTTTCAATTTAGGTATTTTTCTCGCAAATTGATATCTTACAAATAAAGAAAATTTCTGAAAAATTTAATGAGTTTGCAATTTAAAAAATAAATCATTTTCAATTTTTCCTTCAACTTCTCGGATCATAAGAGCTGTAAAAAATTCGCTTTAATTAATAAAAAAACTGATCTGATAGCAAAAATTTTTCGAAACGTTTTGTGGTCGTAATTAAAAAAAGTCAGGTGTTTCGAAAAATTCTTGCGTGAAATTATATATAAATTACCTTGTAGGTGTTCCCGATCGGCATGCGGTCACTTTCAATTCATAAAACATCCATTGCTTCTCTATCAAACGTTTTTCTTCGCTAATAATGACGCCATCTTCTGAGTCATTTGAAAAATTCTTCTGGCTCAATTTTGACATCAATTTCAGAATTTGTCAAAATCGTATCCGTCACTTTAACCAATCACAAAGGATCCTACGGCTCGTTCGGATACAACAGCAACTGAAAGGAAGATGTTATGGAACTGGATTTTTCTGGAACACATTTTTTCTACTTTTGAAACTCATATTTTAACTTCTTTAAGTTGTCTTCATTTGAATTATCATGTTTGTAAATATTTTTCGAATATTTCAAATGTAGAGCTTCACGTCGCGTCCAAATTACTCAAGGAAGTTAGTGTAATTGTAAGCCTTGCGGAGGAGAGTATAGCTATAATACGTGCAAAGCTAGTTCTTGTAAATTATAGCATACTTTTCGATATGTATTTTTGAAATTAAATTAATTATACCGGGTCGCGTGGTGAGCGTAGGTAAATCGCTATAGTGAGTTTTCAAAAATTTTCGGATAGACTAAGGCAAAATAGGGTTAATTAGACTGATTATGAACATTTAAACCTTATCTGACCACTGATAACTAGGAATTTTGGCTCCTGGGCGCTTTTGATTACTTATATGGTTAATAATTTGTCCTGGTTCTCCCAGAAACTTAACAACGTCTGTGAGAACATACTGTAGATCAGAGATGACTTCGGTTGGATGAAGGATATTGATGAAAGTTAACAATTTGTTTATATAATTATATGAATTTATTCAATTCATTTCATTGCGAAAATCGATTAAAGTGACTCTCAAAGTATCTTCATCAAATACTGGGGTTACAAGGCCTCTACTTCGCGTTCGACCACGTTTCACCAATGAGAGCACCGGATATCACGTATCATTCAACAAAAGCTTCCATTATGAGTTCAAAACGCGAACGCAGAAAGAGCCAGGAATCTCCCTTTTTAGATATATGATTAGTATTTTAAAAAGTATTAAATATTCTATTAATATCAATTAAAATCATTTAATTTTTAATATTAAAATTAATCATATATATAATAAATAATTTATAATTTAGCATTATTAAAACTTATCAACTCTAAATAATATAAATTTCAATTATTTTGAAATAATTGAATTTCAATTATTGCATTTTGACAGCTAACTTTAATTGATAATAAAAAATTTTACTAACTCTTCTTGTTCAAATTTTCAATCGAAGTTCAAATCTATCAGCTGAAATTATTTAAAAACATTTCTTAATTTTTTGAATATTTTTGGTTTAGTACGAAAAGAAAAATTAGTGCTTTCAAATTTTTGTTCAAATTCAACAGATGTCTTAATAATCAGAACTAGTGAAGTTTCTAGACATGTTTTTGGAGTTTGCAAAACAAATTCAAATTTAAGTTTTCTTCGACGAAAACGAAATAAGAATAATGTTCAGACTCATTTCTTCAAATAATAAGTTTATTTATGGACCAAAGTCTAAGGTGGTTTCTTTAGGAGCTCTTTGAGAATAACGACCGAATTTGGCCTTGATTGAAACAACTTTAAAAATCGGGACCTACCGGAAATCGCCAATTACCGGTCAACCGGTCTGAATTTTGAAGACAAAATCTCTCCATCACACGCGGAATTAAATTCTCTATCTGCCAATATATGGTTCCATGGGTTTTCCAAAATCGAGAAGCCGTAATCCTCAAATAGCTCGTGAAAAAAATACCTAAAGGTACTTTTCATAACACTAAGTAACAGATATTTTTTTATAATTCTACTCGTTTGATATTTTATAAAAGTTTCAAATAAAAGGGTTGCATAAAAATTGAAGATAAAACCTTGAATTTATGGAAGCTTTTTGGAAAATTTTGGACCAATGTTTCCGATTTCAGGAATTTATCGATAATCTCCTCAAAAAATATGTTAGGGATATGTTAAAGAATTTATCTTTAATGAAACATGGTATAAACATCCCGTACACTTTTGCACTGATTTTGTAGGCATACCATTTTCAATCATTACCCAGAATAAATGAAATTAACTATTTTTACACAAAAAAAATTAGTTGAAAATGTTTAACATATTTGATCGACAAAATTTGGGTTAATTTTTTTAAAATGTCTAATTTTTTAAGAAATTAGTAATTAATAAGCATAAAAAATTAATATATTAACGAATGTTTAGTTTTAGTTAAATTTTTCTATTCACGTTGTGTCATAAGATTATTATTGCAGACGTGTTTCTTCAAATTTTCAAAGCAAAAATAAGGTAAAAATGCCGAAAACTATGGCGACGATTTTTTGTTTCAAAAATATCTATATGCAGCAATTTTAATGTCTATTTCGAAAAAATTAAATAAGAATTATGCAATAAAACTATAGCCTCAAATCACTATATCTCCAAATCACCTGCTGTCTCGATGCTGTCTTAATATCACGCCATTCCATAAAATATTTTTGGATTAAGAAATGCTTACGTGAGTTATTGGTTTATATACCGTCAGGTAATAATTGGAGAATGATCTTCTCCTTTGATTATTTAGCTTCTGTTCTGAGGAAAGTGGAGTGCAATCGTACCCGCTCTTTTTAGCTGCACCCTAAATATACACAATATAAGACCTTGTTGAGGAGGGAGCCGTTTTATTACTATGTTTATGTATAAATATACAATTTGAAACAAATTTTTAACTTAGCTTGATTTCGATTGCCAGCAAAAATGACAAAAGTAAGGTTATTATACTTAGCCTGCTTTATATTTGATTATACATGCAAATTATCACAAATGAGGCTTAATATATCGAAAAGATCCTGAAGCACTCCCTTATGTCCTTTCGGAAATCCAAAATAAATATGTGCCTCGGAATATTTTTAGATGTAACACCAGGCTTCCAAGAGATGCATCCCCTACCGATTTCTCATCCCCTGTTAAACGGGATTCTATGATAAACTGGAAAGAAAATTAAAAGGAGATTAGTTTTCATCCCTGATCCTCCACAATTCTGGATTTTGTTATCTCTATCCCTCTTGCAAGCCTATGAACACTCTGAGGAGTCTTCAAACGAGTTTGTGCAGTTTTTTTTTGAAAAATAAGTATTTTGATAAATTTAATCTTGTTGCTTTAATGATTGAATGATATTATATCAAAAAATTGAGCAAACAGTTTGCTGCCAACTCATATTTTCAAATGTAAAAAGAAATAAAAGCTGTGTCATTGAGAAAAACGAGGAAAGGTGAACATTACGTACTGAACGGAGAGCAATCTACTTTTCCGGAAAAGACAAAGGAAGCGCACTATTTTATTATTTGGGTCTTCTCTCCAAAGAAAGTGAGTTGTTCTCCCGTATCTTTATCTAAAGAATGCTTTTCCAAGAATGGTTTTTTCTCTCCTCATCTACAAACATGATGATGAAAGTTCAAGGTGCTCCCGATAAAATAATTCTCCGAATTAGAAATATCAAATATTTTTACTTTTGCGAAATCGAAAAAAGTCAACATGCCAAGAAAAATGAAGACTTATCCTTCAAACTCCAGTATTTCATCATCAAGGAGCCGTTGTATAGAAAATTGTGAAAGTTCCATCTTCGAAATTATATATTTCTCAGACATTTAACAAGATTTGTTAGGACCTAAACATAGATAATTTTCGTAGATAATCGTCATGTTTTATGTTCCTAAAAACTCATGTATATCAGCATTCTTTATTTGAACATTTGAGCGTTATGCTCATTTAAGTTTTTTATCTTGTTTGACAACATTTAATGATAATTAAGTGATGACTTAATTTGTTGTTTGAGATAGTTGTTGTACAGTGTTGTTAGCAAAATAAAAAATTAGTTTTTGATCTAATTTTTTGAAATCCGAAAAAATATGGAATTTTTGTAAAAATTAAGTCAAGTACGAATACTTGAATGAACGAGATAAAATTAAGGTTGCTCATTGTTAACACTTAGTGACCTACTATGAAATACAAAATTTTCGATTCCAATTTTATTTAACGTATGTATTTATGTTTAGAGGATTATGAATTGTTAGATAAACCAGAATATAGCCAGACAAGTTGGTTAAACTTTTAATTTTGAATGCTTTACTTAAAAGAAATGGATTGCAAATATTCCTGATTCTGCCAAAATTAATTTTAAAAACTTTCTTGCCTTCGAAAAAACGCAATTTAAATGGCAAATTTCGCGAAGTTAAACAAAAATAAATTAACTTTTTAAATAACTGAATAAATTCGGATTTTAACCATATTTGCCAAAATTTTTCAGAGGCAGATTAAAAATTGTGATTTTTAATAAAGTTGTCGCTCCAATTTTCATTTTAACTCTTATCGAAAAAACAACTTTGTTGAAAATATCATTTTGTACTTACTGAACATTTTGGGAAGAAATGATGAAGACCCGAAAGTAATCAAATCACAGAAAGAAAGGAAAATTTTTAATGTTTTTGTTCCTAGCGAAACTACAATCATTACTTATGATTTATAATTAACATGTTTTTAGAATAAGTGGATATTTTATACGGAAAATACATTTCTTTTTCGCAATGAACAAAACTTTCAGTAACTTGTTTTGTGATTTTTATTAACTTTAAGATCTTTATAACCTTAAGAATCTTTAACCATATTTCGCAAAAATGGAACAGTGCAAAATTGTGTTTGTACCCAGTTGTTTTTGCGACTAGATTTGACATAATATGGTAATATATCGAAGATCCTGCCTAGTGTCATTTTTACAAAGTCATTTCTCATCAATTTGATAAAGTGGCCAATCAGATCGCGGGATTCTTGAATTGAGTCGACATTCGGGTATTATGATTGGACACTGGCTCAAAGTGATGACGCTCAAGATAAAATGACACTAGCAGGATCTTCGATATAGTGAAAACTAAGAGGTTATATCAAAACAGAAAACACTTATTTGTAAACTATGCTTAAAGGGGGTGATAGTGATTTTTGAATTTCAGAGGCTGCGTACGGTTAGAAAAATTCAGACTGGACATTTTTTAAACACACATTAGGAAGGTCTATCTTTGATCTCGCGATTCCTTTAGACAGTTTAATACCACTCCCACGAACCATCTGGCTAACCGCGGTTTAACACGAGTCCTCAGCTTTTATCAAAGAAACAAGGATCCTAGAACTTATATCGGAAAGCTTTGGGTTGGTGAGAATCCGGAAAATTGTCTGAATTTTAGTGAATCGGTACTGTTTTTTTCGATATTTGCCTCAGGGTCAGCAATCTGGTTAAATGTGCCGAAAAAAAGGGTGTTTTTCGACGTTTTGATGAAAGGTTTTCTGAGGAGATGCAAGAAACGTCATTTTCGGAATGTGACAAGCCCGAAGAGAAGCGAACATCGAATCGGTTGTACTTTTTTTAATATCCGCCTGATTGGCTAAAACGACAAAAATGAGCAAATCGACGATATTGAATATGAAAGTATGAATTAAAAAATTTGAATGCACCAAAAGATTCATTGGGTACCGTTAGCTGGAAACTATATTGGCAACTATGGTCTGATTTCGAACATAAACGGTGTTAGAGATCACAAAATAATTTTGATGAAAAAAATTATTTTTTTCTAGAATTCGCTGTGTTTCAAATCAGACCAGTTGCTAATATCGTTTCAGCAAACCTACCAAGGAATCTTTTGGTGGCATTGACATTTTCTAATTCTTACTTTTATATTCAAAATTGTTGATTTCGCGCAGTTTTTGTCGATTTACAGCCAATCAGGCGGAAATTCAAAAAATTACAACCGATTCGATGTTCACTACACTTTACGCTTGTTACATTCCGAAATGACGTTTCTTGCATTTCCACAGAAAAAGCCTTTCATCAAACCTTAAAAACACCCTTATTCGGCAATTCACAGATTTGCTGACCCCTGAGGCAACAATCGAAATAAAAGAACCGATTTACTAAAATTCTGACAATTTCCGGATTCTACCAAATCCGAAAAGTTTCCGATATAAGGTCTAGATCCTTGTTTTTTTGAAAAAAGCTGGGACTCGTGTTCAACCGCGGTTAACCAGATGGTTCGTGAGAGTGTAATAAACTGTCTAATGGAATCGCGTGATCAAAGTTAGATCTCCTATGTATGCTTCAAAAAATGTCAAGTCTGCATTTTTCTAACCGTTCGAAGCCTCTGAAATCCCAAAAATCACTATCACCACCCCCTTATTGCACCAAATGGCCTCAGGAAGGCCACAAAATTCATTTCTGGTCATACCAGAAAAATAAATTTCGAGAATTTTCTCAAAATTTTCGATGTTTTTCAGATTTTTTCTAAGTATTTTTTTGGACAAAATACATAAACCTGGATTTAAATGAAAAGGTACTTTCGGTAAAATCGAATGAAAATTATTATCTAGAAACTCCGACAGTCGACTTCTGGCTAAACTAAAATGCAGTTTTCTACTAAAAAATTGGTTCGAACCATTCTAGAATATATCGGACCAAATTTCGATATCGTGTAAGCAAATTTTTGTTCAGTTAATTATCAGCTTTCACTTGTTGTGCTATTTTTAACTAAATCTGATCAACTTAACTTTTCTAGAAATCTTAAAAATCAACTTCCGGTTTCACCAAATCGCAATTTTTCTAGAATTCTGTGCATAGATTCATAAACACAAAATATAGAGAAGCAAGAAGATAAATTACTCCAACTCATATGAAATTTAAAAAAAATGTGTCGTACTGTTTTTGAAAAATCACGCTCCAAATTTGAAATCTTAAAAAATTACGGGTTTTCTGATTCTAGAATATGTCCGATGAAAATTTTCGAAAAAAATTGGGTGTTATAAATAGAGTACAGACTGTTTATCTTTACAAAAATTCATTAAAAATTTCAATCAGCTGTTATTGAGAAAAAAGACATTTAAGATAAAAATCAGTGTTCTGAACTCTACTCCCACTTGGTGCTGTGTGCTTATATAAAAATTT
>SCLH01000375.1:188655-201913 GCA_004367855.1 Oikopleura vanhoeffeni | reverse complement strand
AAAAAAAATACAACTTTCCGTGGCCAAAATAGCAAAAAACAGTCCTTTTCGCCAGCTTTGATACCTTTTAAGTGAGAAAATTAAAAAAAAGGAACAACAGTTTTTCCGCCTTTGAATTTCGCAGATATTGTCAAATTTTGAAACATTTCCTAAATAGGACGAAAAAAAATACAGCTTTTTCAAGAAATTTTTTGCTCCTGGTTAACCTCATTTACCGGTTGGTTCAACATGCTATCTTAAACATATGATTCAAAACGTCTTCCAGAGATTACGAACTAACTTATCAGAATGTTTTATTCACTTCCTATGTCTATGCCGAGAGAAATAAGCAATTCAAAAAGTCCATTTTGCCTATAGAACCCCCTTAAGGGGGTGGCATCGACTCGGCAGACTGGAGTCAATTTAACTTACGACAATAATTAGTTGGTTAAATTTTCTGTGCTTATTATCGTTAGCTGAACAAGAATAAATGTGTTTTGCCTCATTAAAATAATCTTTTATCTATTTTAGGAAAGATTTGAGCTCGAGTTTTCAGCTTTGAAATTGATAAAATTTGAAAAAAATAAAAGTATTATGAAAAATTTTCCGCATTTTTTGTCAAAATTTTTTTTTGTTTTTTCATTCAAATCTGTGGGTGAAAACCAAAGAATAGCCACTTTAACTTTTTTCATAGATTCCCACATATTTTCTGACCGCTGTTTGAAAAATCATAAAATTTCAATTTTTTATCGACTTTTTTAGAAATATTATGAAAATTGTTCGCAAATCAAGACCAACATTTTTTATAAATGGTTTTTCGAATTTTTCATAAAAAATCAGGCAGAATCACTTATTAAATTTTCTGGTATCTTCGATCTGGTATCTATCAAGTATCCGTATGGCAACTAATGGGATGGTCGCGCGATTATCAATGATAATTTATCATTTCTAAACTATTGATGAAATTTAAAAACTTGGCTGTACAACCATTCGACACTCAATTTTTAAAAATTTTATGCTTGCAAAAAATTCCCAATAAAACTGCCGGTGTTATTGGCTGCATTTCTTTTGATAGACAGGACATTTTTTACTATCAAAAATTAATTGAAGGTTAATTTTTATCTCAAAAAAAGTTGTTTTTCTCTACTTTTGGTCATTTTTCAAAGTAGAAAAACTTTCATTTTTAGGAAATTTTTTTAAGGGAGTACTGGTCGCATTTAAAAACTTGGACATGAAATTTTCCAGATTAGTTTTAAAATGTTTTTTTCTGAAAATATGGAAAATTACAAGCATTTTGGTACTAGTTTCATTTTGATACATGGCTAGGAAAGCACTTTTTGATGAGTTCATTAGCGTTTCAATAGAGTTTCAATAGCGTAGTTTTTGATGCGCAAAATTGGAACAAGACTTTTTAGCGCATAACACCCAAAAATGTCTGAAGTTTACTAATATCCTTTCACCAATGGAACTCCATCTCAAAAACGTTTACTATCTCTATAGCGCGAGTTCGAATCCCACTAATNAAACTGTCCAGGTTTGCACTTCCTACCTGCAGATAGAAATTATTTCTCTAGTTTTTCACAGCCATTTTTTTTCTCTCTTGAAATATACAATTTATTTTCGTCACTTTACTTTCTGAAATGAAATTGTGAGTTTTGTATTTGTCTTTAGGTTTCACGCACCTAGTGGCAAAAGATCGTTTATAAGATAATGAAAAAAAATTGGATAATTTAGTATCAAAGTATCTGTCTATAGGTGATCTTTATCATGCCCGAATTCGGTAAGCATTCATTAAAACTCGGTGTGATATACAGTATACTGCTTGAACGACAAAGCCAGGCTGGTTTATAAACGTAGAAAAAGACATTCTAATTATAAATTTCCGCTTTTATAATATCAAAAATTTCCCCTAGTGCTAAAAGTTTGTTTGATTACGAGTTTCTGTGAACTAATCAATCATTCTCAAACAACAGCTTGATAGAATGTTACCGGCGGAATAACAAAAAAACAGCTTGACTTAATCAAAGTATTATTTGATGCATTTTTGTCTGATTTTTTCATGTTAATTAAATAATATAATTTCACTCTAATCAATGATTAGACCTCTAAACCGTAGTTGTAAAATTCTGAATTAATAATTTTTTCGATAGTACATGAAAAATCTTACGTTAAAACGGATCTAAAACGAAATTAGAAATTTTTTTTTGGAATTTTTGAAATTGTTTTTTCGATCTCAGACTTTCAACGCCCCTAGAATGATATTGAGAGTCCTTAAGTCTAATCCGCTCTTAAAATAGTTTTATCATAATGTTAATTCCTGATGATAAAGATTTAAAAAAATTGTATGAAAACTCAGGGAGCTTAATCTTTTACTGCGACACTTGCCAAAATACCAGTTTTTCGAAAAATTCTAGAGTTTGAAATTTTTGTTTCGAATTTCGCTCTAAGAATAGATTAATTTTGCAATTTTTCATTCCCTTAAGAATTTTCAAGTTTCTAGCGTCTTTATTGAATGCGCTGAATCTTTTTGAAAATTCTAAAATACCGGTTTTAAATCTGGTTTACTGAGAAAATGAGATTTGGTAAAACTCTTCCGAGCATGAAAATGTGCAGCCGAGGTTTTGATCATTTTAGCCCTTCAAACTAGAAGTTTTTAGCATCAACTTTTTAACTGTACAAAACATTTGAAAAAGCCCCTTACAGCGTTGGGAACCTTCGTGTTTTTAAACCGTGTTTCAACATTTAAAAGTGACTTATTCAGACCGTTCTCTATCAAAATAGCACTTCAACTCAAAACAATCTGCTTTCTCAATAATCTCACATTCGGATGTAGTCGGGTTGAACGTCCAACAGTCGGATGAAGGACAAGCGGTTACAGCTGTCGCAATTTCTTCACCTAAAAAATAATATTAATATAAATAAATTTGAAAATTTAACTAGAAATAGTTGATAAATTAAAAAGTCACTTGCGAGAGACCATTAAATGACAATTTTTCCTAGTTTCAAATTTTTTGTATTAACTATATTCTTAGTTAAAAATCAGCAATAATAAAACACGTTTTTTTATATAAAAAAACCTAGTTAGTAATAAATAATTTGGTGTCGCTGAAAAACAACAAGTTTAAGTTTAAAACAGAGAATATTATCCATAAATTGAACATAATTAAAATCCAAACATAACACCAGAGAAAAATATTTGCATTTCATTGAAAACTGCGGCAAAAGCAAGGTTTTTAACGCTTCACTTTTAAATACAGACACGAACCAGAAAAAATACCAATTTATCGTTTCGTTCAAAGTTCATCACATTTAAAATTTGAATCATCTCAATTCCGATTAAACGAGGTTTTATTAATCAAATCGATTCTCGTAATCTGCACCTCATTTTATTTGAAATGTAAATTTGTTTTATCTTTTATCAAATTCGTTTATTTCGTCAACTTGATCAACTTCAATAAAATATTCGGTATTCATGCTTGATAATCAAATTTTTAACCAGACTATGTTTAGTTAAAGTTTTGAATTTCCCATTTGTTTTAAGAAATAAGAGTACTCAAGATTTGAAATAAGGCATTTTAAAAATAAAAAACGTTTTTAATGTGTTTAACGCCCTCACACCCTTTGANTCTCCATAAAAAATCATGCAGAATCACATATTAAATGTTCTGGCATCTATTAAATCGCCGTATGTCGACTAATCGGTAGGTCGCGCGATTATCATTTTGAAACCGTTAATGTTATTTTTAACACTTGACTGTGCACTCCATAAGTGCCATTCGGCACTGAATCTTTTATAATTTTATGGTTGTGAAAAATTCCCAATAAAATGTGGGTGTAATAGGCGCCATTTTGTTTAATAGTCAGGACATTTTTTAATATCAAAACAGAATTTAAGGTCAATTTTTATCTCAAAAAAAGCCGTTTTTCTCTACTTTTTGCCACTTTTAGTCCCTGGAATAATTAAATTTTTACTTTCGATTAAGCCTTTTACGGAAAAAAATACTGCTTTTTCCGTTTATATTAAAGAACATACATCAGAATATTTACTCGATCAGAAAATGAAACATTTTCTTAATAATAAAAAATCAGAAATCGACGCATTCCTCTGTCTTAATTATACTTGTCCTCATACAGAACAGTATTGTTAACAACTTGTCCAAAAAATGAAAGATTCTATACCAGTACTTAAAACCGCAGCAAAAAGATGGACTTATATATAGACTAATATTATATAGTAAAATGTGATTGCAAATGTTCATATATAAGTTATATGAACATTTGCAATCACATTTTACTATCCTCACTCGTAATTTCAAAAACTTTTTTGAACGCAAACATCCTTAAGCATACTTTCTAAAAACACAACGCCCCAGTTTGAACATTCAACAAGATGAAAAAATTTTCGCGCTCTTCTCCAAAATGGGCCATATTAAAAAAATAAAAGCCCCTTTTTTGTAAACATTCTAGATTTCACACTTCTCAAGTCTACTTATTTTTTCTGTGAACAAATCTTTACTTTTGAAAATAGTGAAAAACTGAAACATGTCAAGTAATAAACATTTTTAATTATAAATCAGAATATTACATCAAATTGTAGAAAGTGACCTGATTCACTTATTGGGACACAACATCTAGACAAAACTTAAGCCGCCGAAATATTTCAAAACAAATAGAAAAACTAGCTAACTTAAATATCTACAAGATATCACACGTAAATATGTCATCACCGACTGCGGCCTGATTGTTAATTTTTGTAAATAGAACAATTTGAAATATGCTGCCTATTATATGCACGATTTTGCTCTAATTGTTACGAATTTCATCATCAAACACAAATTATTTACATTTTTGCGCCATGTCTTACATAGAATAAACGTTTTATTATATGAAAATAGGAAATCCCTAGGCCCTCCGTTGCGCAATCGCGTTCGACCAATAAGAGCGCTGCAAATACAGAAGAACCGCGAACGCGCGACGAAGGGCTAAGATACCATTACTTAGATATCCCTTATTAACACTTTTGTGAATATCCCGGCCCGACTACTTAAAAACACACTACGTTTCCTAATCAGGGCCGGGATATTAACAAAAGTGTGAATAGGGGATTTACTCAAACGCTCTTTTGATGACTTTTGACGCAAAATATTTGCTCGAAGTCTAAACAAAATATTTGTTATCAATCTGTTATTTAGTTGAATAAAAATTCATCGACCATTTTTAAAAATATGAAAACTTTGTAAAATACAACACTTTTTTATTATAGAAAAACCCATACGTAAGATAATTTCACGAAGATAATTTCATCTAAAATTTAGCAAGAGAACACTAAATAAGCTTAAGATAAAAAATTAATTTCTGACAAATCAATCGTTACCTTTGATTTTAAAATACACGGTAAGCTACCGGTTTGACATAGTTCCTCATAATCAACCGGTTTTGCAATTGTAACCAATCCATCCTCTGCAACTTCAATAAATTCTCCTTCCATCAAACTAAAACTTCTCTCCACTCCCTGAAATTGAAAAACGTCTCCCACGTCTACCAGACGAAACCCTGGATTTATATTTTCTGGGATATTTACAATAACCTTTTTTCCATCAACGTTTTCATCTGTGTGTACATTCACGGATCCTACCGTCCCAAGCCATGCTAAGTACCAAAGCATCGGAAAAATTCCTATCGTGCGGCTAGAAATAATGTTAGAAAAACTGAGTTTAAAGTATTTTGCCGAGAATTGAGAAGATTAAGATTATTTTGTGAAAATAATTTGGAGGACTAGTTGAGGTTTTAGTTATAAAATACAACTGATAACGATTGGCAGCAATATTTTCTTTGGGATGTCGGCACTATTTTTGGCAGAGTTTTTTTGACAATAACAAAAAGATCACCAAAAAATATTATTCTGATTATTAGAGAATTAGGTAATTATTGATTGTAAAATATTTTCAAAAATTAGGAAATCTTAATTTAATCTGTGAAATGATGTAAAAAATGTAAATTCTGGGCTTGTAAATTATATCAATAGTTATGAGGTCAGATTTGCACGATTTTTATGTGACCTCAATATACAACTGCGGATTGATTTAATTTGTTAAATAGACACCTTGAAATTAAGGGTCAAAATCAGATTTTTTAGGAAAAAGAAACTTTTCAGTGAGTAAATCAATTATTATTTTGCTTGTTATAAGCCAGTTTCTTATAACAAAATTAATTAAGATTTATGAAATAAAATGAAAATGCTATCTGTAAAAGAATGCACAGATTTGTAGTTTTTTTAAATATAAAAACAGTGGTGAGGACAAATTTTTCCAATGAATATACGACCAAAATAAACACTTTGTAACTGAGGGTCAAAAATGATTTATTTTCAGAAAAATAATCTTTGAATTTACGACCAGAATGTATTTCTGATGATAAAATTTATTCGCATATTAAAAATGAAAATTCGATTAAACTGGTAAAATGACGCGAAAAACTTAAATTTGTGGTCTCTTCAAATATAAAATAAAATAATATAGAGTAATAAAAAAAATTCTGACGGTTGTTTGACCAAAATCGACGCGGAGGGTCNATGTTTGTATTTTTTTGCAATAATTTTCTGGTTTTTCTGTTGATTTCTCTATTGAAAAATTTCAATAAATGCAACAATTCTGGATTTTCAAGCTTTATATTTACTCCAATTATAATTTTGAAAGATTCAGTTTGTTCAATTATATCGTTAAGGAGGTGCCCTAACAATGCCTGATTAAGCTTGGTCAAGTGCAAACACAAAATATTTGAAAAATGCACAATGTTGATGACTTAAGATTAATCTTCCGGAATTTCGGAGAAGATTATATGAACAACGCTAGATTTAATTCTGTTTATATAATAATTATATTTGGAGCGGGATCAGAAGATTTACGCGGTGGGGTTTAAAGTGATTACATGTAGTCAAGCGTTTTAATATGGTTTTTGTATGGTTAATTATTGTTCGAAATAACATAGAATCGATTCGGAGGCATTTTCATACGAATTTATATGCCAAATTCTGATGAACAGGAAGAAGCATTCTTTTTTTCTAACGCATTTCAATAATTACTCAAAAACAATTTTAGCTTCAAAGAAAACTCTAACTGAAAGTTTTCAGGGACTCTATTTGTTTTATTTTTAAATATCAAAAACTCATTCCTTGGATAAAAATAAGAAAACTGATTCAATTAAAGTTTGCAAACAAAGAATTATTTTGATCACGTGGCCAGAGTATCAAATGGAACGGAACGCGTTTCGTTCCGCGCGGAACGGGTTCTCGCGGAATGAAACGGAACGCGACCCCCGTTCCTTCGGAATCCGGCGTTCCGCTTTTATTTTTTTTTCAAAATTCTTAATTTAAATTTTTCAATAAATATTTCTATATTTTTAAATATTATAAGGTAAAAATAAAGGTACATGATTAGGATAGGTGAACCTGAGAAACGAAGATTTTGAAGGTCTCTAAAAGACCCTTTCGGGCACCTCAATTCCCGGTTTTACACCACGTGATCATGTTCCCCCGTAAAATTTGAGATTTTAATCTGGAGCAGAATTTTACGTTCTACCCAAAAAAATGAGTAAGCATAGAAAAAAAAGATGTACAGTTAGCTTTTTTTGTAAATAAAACTTTGACCACTGAAAACAGCGTCATCAAATGATTGCACCAACAAATATTTTTGACAAAAATTTTCGGCGTGAAAAACTGCTTTAGGTCCTATAGTTTCAGGTTTATAAGATCTTTTTATAAGGTAGCTGATTTTTGCTCGGGAGGCCTAAGTATATATGACTATTTAAATGCCTTTAACTTTTTTTCTGCATGCGAGAGCGAAGGATTTTTTTTTCTTCTGGTCAATAAATTATGAGTTAACAACATTTGAAAAAAATTTCAAATTTTTTTTTTGATTTTGTGAAAAAATGCGATTTCATGATTTAAAGCCCCAAATTAATGCCGTTTTGGAAAAACAGTATAAAATAAAAAAAATGTTTTTATAGGCCACTTCCGGAATTCATTTACGTTGGTAAAAAGTTACTTTAAAGCAACTTTTGATTTCAGCAAATGAGAAAGCACCAAATTTTCAAAATTTATTGGTCAAAAAATACAAAAAAAATAATCTTCGGTAAATTTGACACAGAATGGCTTCCTAGGTTTTTCCCAAAATTTTGCGCTATTATAAAATATGCTTCATTTTGTCACGCCGGGTTCACCATCCTATACATGATGTACCGGAGATCCTATTAGTTTATATCCTATATTTTTCAAAAAATATATCAATAAAATAGCTTATAAATAATTTAACCATAACGGAACGTTTTCGGAACGCGGAATGGAACGGGAACGCAAGGCCCGCGGAACGGAACGCGGAACGCAAAAAATAAACGGAACGCGTTCCATTTGATACTCTGCACGGGGCCCTTTTGTCATTTTTGCCACTTTTTTAGTCCAAATTTTTTATATAATTCGGCTTTCGAAAACGAATCATCTGATTAAGTTCTTAGATAGCTAAAACTGAGCACAAATATCTAGTGAATAATAAAAAAAATCTGGCCATTTTTTTATTTTATCTAAATATTTGTGCTCAGTTTGAGCTATCGAAGAACTCAATCGGATGAGTCGTTTTCAATAGCCGAATTTTATAAAATTTTTGAAAAAATGCCCAGGGGCACCGAAATTGATATATCGAAAATCCTGCCTAGTCGTCGAATTCTATGAATACTTAACAAATAGAGAAATGCAGTCATTTCATTGGTCACTTCTCGAGAATCCAGTAATAATAATAATAATTAAATAACGTATAAGAAAATTTTATTTTGAATGAATAACTGATATTTATATATTTTACAGTAGCGTTTTTAAGTAGGACTATCTGATTTCACTTTTTCCTCCTTATAACGGAAAAGACCGTCCTAAGAAAAAGTGGCAAAAAACACAACTTTTACAATAAAACACAAGCACTTAAAGAATTTTAAAATTTTGAACGAATTAGAAGGGTTTTGAAAAAATGCGTCTCAATGCATTTCGACACATCGAGGAAAGTACGTTTTTTCTGTTTATTGATATGTGGCCGATTCCATCTGATTAAGAAAGCTTCGGTGTTCATCCGAACATAAGTTTCATTTTGCCAACTATTCCGAAGGTTTGTTTATAAATCTGGCCGTTGATTGATTAATATAATCTGCCGTTAATGAGAATATCACAAAAATCTTACAAATTGAAATGACGGAAACATTTGGGTTGTGTTCACATATTCCCCGACTGAGACTTTTCCATAATATTTTATGTGTTTTGAATAACGGACGCAACCGTGAGGGTTTACCCCCACAAGCACGGTGTTTAGAAAAATAAGTTGTGTTACGCAAAAAAACAACATTCGGAAAGTCTTTTATTTGGGCTTAAGGGGGTACTGGTCGCTGGAATTAATTTTGCTCGGTAAAATATTAGCCAACCAGGTCTTCGAGGATATTATTGAGATTAGCCAGTTTGTAGATCTAGCCTTTAGCTTGCGTGAGAAATGTGTCAAAACTTGGTATGCACACACTCCCTGACACATAAGCGACACAAGAGGACCCAAGCCAAATGGTGAAACTATCTCCTCCAACGTTTTATGTCGAAATTATTTGAAATTTTGACATAACTTGTAAAAGTGGTAGGCCGAAGTTAATCTTCGTCAAAATTTTTAATTTCGCTCTATTTTTTCTAGAATGTACAGAAAACCACCGTTTTTTGGCAATGATCCGTCGGAAAAACTATTTCCTCCAAGGATTTTTTTTTAAATTCATTCATTTTTTTTCTAAGCTAGCTCATACAAATACGAACAATAAATTCTTTTTTTTTTTTGAATTTCGACCTCAAACTCGAAATATGATTTTTTAAGGACCAACGAGTAAATTTTCGAAAAAAAAGTGCTTCGATTTATTTGTAAGTAGGCTGAAAACAAAGCTACTGAAACACTGATCAGAAAGTTTGACTTGAAATTTTCCATATTTTCAGAAACAAAAGCATTAGAAAAAAATTGAGATTTTTTATCTTTGAGCCTCAGTTCATGACGGGTACCCCCTTAAATGAAACGAAACCAAGAAGGCCTATTAATTTCTGCAATTTTTTTTCTGTGAATAGTATTTCTAGAATTATTTGTTTTATCTGATGACTTAATCTAGATAATCCAATTTTGAAATGCACAAAAAAATATCTGACAAACATTCAGTTTGATCTCAAATTTCATAAGCATGAAAAAAAAATTTCGCGAAATATGTTTCCAAAAACTAATTCGCAACTCAGGGGGGCACATCGTGAGCAGGTAACGATTAAATAATGTAAATATATTAATGATAATGATATGTTATATTTTTGCTCAAATTCTTAGTTTTTACAGAAGTGAGCATCCGTCAATCAAAAGGTTTAAATTTGGGAAACACGTAGGTGTTTGAGAAATTTATCGCTTTGATTGGCGGGGAGTGGCTTCTGTAAAGACTGAGAATCGGACCAAAAATGTGACATGCTCTATGTTAAATAAATTAACATTATGTAATGCATAAGTTTTTCGAAACACATGTACATGTATTGAATACAATCAATTCAGTGTTTATGTTAGTATATTTAAATATCATTTAGATTGTGAAAGTTCAAATTTCTTCTTTCATTAAGTTTATACAAAATTCACAGAAATATTAAATTACCATATCCCGCATCTAATTCCTAACAGAGTAAAGAAAATTCAAGATCACATACTTCCGACCGAAATTCTTCGATAACTTATTATGGCAATTTTAATTCAAAAACGGACAAATTAGCTCAAAATACCGACAAAATTTAAGTAATGGCCAACTTTGTAATTCCAGAAAATTACCTATCAATCTTTTTTCGCGAAGGAATTTCAAGTTATATCAAAGAGAGCTAATTTCAGGCCTGAAGTGGGTACATTTTGGCCATGCGTAATACCGGAAAACCTCTAATTAAATTTCGATCAACTTTGATCGGGAGAAAAACCTTTTTTGCCTAATGATGTCGATCTTTCCGGATGTTTTGACCTTTTAATAAAGAGGAAAAAGTGACTTAAATATTTATCTTAATTTGTGTCATTAAAACCTTAATTTTGGTTAGTTTTGATACCACGAAATCGAGGGTAGAATCATAGTGGTTTACTTAACCCAATAACCCAATTTGGAATTATGGCGTAGCTAATTTCCTAAATAATTTATTGGTAATATCCGTTCTGACCAGAAATAAGCGAACTTAATCAGGCAGTACACGTTTAGAAATTGCAGGTTTACGAAAATAAACAAAACAAAATACTTGGGACAAAATTGATCCAAAATTAAATATTTGAAAATATTTTTGGTAAAACATAAATATATAGACCTCTAACCCGTGTACCTACGGCAAACCCTGTTCAAACGATGGTCAATGCGTGAAGATGATTGGCTCATATCAACTTTCTTGTTTATCATATAAGTTTCAGCCAATTAGCGGACTTTATTATTCCTACCAAATTAGGTTTTATTTGAATCGTGCTTCCCGACCGCATTAAGGGTGGAGATCCATATACGCCATATATTTTTTTATAAATAAGTCGATATCAAATAATGAACTGATATTTTTTATTTGCTGTTAATTGAATCTGATTTTTTGATACCAAAAACAAAATATTATTTTTGCAATAAAGTATATTCTTACCGTCATGAATTTCAATTTTTTTATGGTATTGAAAATGAAAAGAATTAGGGATTTTTCGAACTACTTTTTAATTGAAAATTTGAATTCAAACTTACTTTTTCTGATCGAAAATTGGAAATATGTATGTTTTCAATGGCCTAAAAATATGATTTATTCTTCATCAAACTCAAAATGTAAGTCTGACAATGATTCAAAATTAATTAAAATCAATTCAACCTATTTTGCAGCTAATCCGCAGAGCCCAGAGTATAAGCCACAGACACTATAAATGATTTAAGGCTTTGACTCAATTAAAAAAAATCTCGTACTATTATCTCCTCTTATAAAAAGGGTGTTTTCTATTAAGTTTTCCTCATCGATCAAAAAGCCCCTCTGGCCTCGTTTAATATACTTTATTTTTGAGTTCATTGAAAATCTCATTCAAAAAGTTTGTATTTAAAGATTTGTGCAGATCTCATCAACTTAAAAAAGTGCCACTCATTGTATACCCCGGACCGCCCCCCTGCTGCGATAATGACCCTAATTCAGGTCCTGGGAGTGATTTTGTGAACAAAAAAACTTGAAACCCCTTGAGAATGCGGGACCCTAATTTTAAAATACCTTTTTTGCAGATTTAAATTCGATTTGGGCTTCCGATGAGGCAATTCAATCGAATTAATCCACTAAAATGGGCGATTATAATCGGTGGGTAAAAAGGTTCCCACATCACTTATCTCCCGCTGAGCAGAGTTCACTAAAGTCTTCTCAAACCACATAATGTAACAAAAATTTTCAACAATTTTAGAATGATTTGTAAAGAATGTGTAGAAATTATTACAAAACTCTGCGATAATTAGAAAAAATTATACATACAATGAACTTTAATGGGTGACTTTAGATTTTTTTAGAGTTTTCCCCTGAATTGACTGGGTCATTTAAGGCGGTGGTCGTCGCATTTTAAGGGTTTTTCAATAGCCAATTGTCGCAAAAGTACAAATCGTGGGACCAAGTTTTACCTCTTTTTCTTTATATATTTCAACAAAAAATTTGCTTCCTAAAAAACAATCGAAAGTGACGGATGGCTCGTCCAATCGGAAACGTGCTTACAAAATTGACGGAATTTTTTTTCAAAATGTATCTCCTCGCTGAGTTTTCATGGTTCAACAATGATTTATGATTTAAATTAACCGGACAGAACGTGAGCAGACCAATATGAAGAGTTTTTAGAAAAATTCTTTGATTTGGCTTCAAAATCACCAAAAAGCTGTATTTTGCACTTGTTAACATAGGGTCAAAATACTGTTTTTGGTGATTCTGAAGCCAAATCGAAAAAATTTTCCAAAAACTCTTCGTATTGTTCTGCTCACCTTCTGTCCGGTTAATTTAAATAATGAATCATTGTTGAACCTTGAAAACTCAGGGAGGAGATACGTTTTGACAAAAGGCAAATTTATCTGCTCACATTCTTTCCGGTTTATTTAAATAATGAATCATTGTTGAACCTTGAAAACTAAGGGAGGAGATACATTTTGAAAAAACAATTCTGTCAATTTTATAAGCACGTTTCGGATTGGACGAGCCATCCGTCACTTTCGATTGTATTAATTAATTAAGGAT
>SCLH01000375.1:157529-180122 GCA_004367855.1 Oikopleura vanhoeffeni | reverse complement strand
TTTAGAGTCTAGATTCTAGACAACCACTGTACTTTACAGCTCGCTTCGAGAAGGGTTGGTCCTTAGAGACAGATTTGCACTATTTAAATTATTTTTATATCGATCGTAAACTTTTTGCAACTTCAGAACTTTCGAATAAAAGTTAAACTAAATGGAAGGTGCCTTTGAGTTCACTTAGTATGATCTGAGTTTTTTCTGATTCATAATTTGTAACTTAATTAATCACGTTTTGGCAAAACACTCGAAGAACGGTAAATTTCTATCTAAGGTGTCTTAATTGTGGTAAAATATTTTTTTTTAATTTACATTAATTAGTCATCGCAGAAAACGGTCCGATCCACCAAACTCAAATTATTTTTGTTTCATCCGATTTCTACGTAAAAATCGACACATCAGGATACTCAAAGAATTTGAAACTAAGCGAAATTTTAGCACATCGAAAAAAATATGAATGAAATCAATTAAATTCGTCGAGTAGACGGCTTGACATATTCTCGATAAATTATCAGCCAAACACGGCTTCAAGGATATTATTCAGATCGGCCAAAACTTTCTTGCATGCATACACTCCCAGCCACATAAGCGAGACAGTGAGACCTAAGCCAAAACGGAAAATCTATCTCCTCTGAGGTTTTATTTTGAAATAAACCTTAATTTTTACATAACCTGTATAATTAGTATTCAAAACTTCTGAGGAGCGCTTTTGTCGATAAGTGCTATAGTTTTTTAGAATATGCGATAAACCACCGTTTTTTGGACTTTGTTGATCGGAAAATATATCTCCTCCTAGGTTAAATTTCAAAATTCACTCAAATTTTTGAAAACGGTAGCTCGAAACAAATAGAAACTTCTGAGGAGTCTTTTTTTCAATTTTGATCCCAAACTCAAAATAAGAATTTTCAAGGTCACGTGAAAAAATTTCCGAAAAAAATGTGCTTCGATTTTTTCGAAAGTAGGCTCAAAAGAAAGCTGGGAAAACACTGAAGAAAAAGTTGGCTCACGTCAACCCGATATTTCGAAGTTTTAGTGGTCAAATTGACACAAACGTTATTTTATGCGCTCAAAACATAAAAAAATGATTTTGTGCATTTTTATGANAGAAATTTGTCAAAACTTTTTTGCATGAATACACTCCCAGACACATTAGCGAAACAGGGAGACCTAAGCCAAAACGGAAATTCTATCTCCTCTGATGTTCTATTTTAAATAAACCTTAATTTTAACATAGCCTGTATAATTAGTATACAAAACTTCTGTGGAAGCGTTTTTGTCGATAAGTGCTTTATTTTTCCTAGAATATGCGATAGACCATCGTTTTTTTCAGATTTTCTATCGGAAATTTTATCTCCTCTGAGGTTAGATTTCAAAATTCACTCAAATTTTCGCAAAAGGAAGCTCAGAACAAATTTAAACTTCTGTTGAGCCGTTTTTTTGAATTTCGACCCCAAACTCAAAATATAAATTTTTTAAGGTCACGTGAAAAATTTTTCGAAAAAAATGTGCTTTGATTTTTTCGAAAGTAGGCTCAAAAGAAAGCTCGGAAAACACTGAAGAGAAAGTTGGCTTACTTCAACCCGATATTTTGAAGTTTAAGTGGTCAAATTGACACAAACGTTATTTTTGAACATAATTTTGAGAAAAATATTAAGAAAAAAATCGAAAAAACACAAAATTTTCGAAAATTTTTTTGTTGTCATTCGGGTTGTTTTATTCGTTCAAAACATAAACAATTGATTTGGTGCATTTTTATGACATAATAACTGCAGAAAATGTAGGAGCAGGGATACCCTTAATTTAATCTTGAGAATCAAAATAAAAAAAATTTTATTTTCGAAAATAAAAATATTCAAATGGTTTCTTAGATACTGAAAATCGACGTACCCCACGAGCATTATATCTCGGGAACCAAATGTGGTAGAATATTAATTTTTGCTGCATTCAAAATTTTGTTAACGGTTTGCTTACAAAAAATTTAAATTTTGACCAAAAAAAACTCATAAATTTGCAAAATTTCAGTTTTTTTCTAAGCATTTGACTGAAACTCGTGATATAGACATCTGACTAATTGTTTTGCCATTTTAAATTTTTAATGCTCATCGTAAAAATAAAAATAAAACATATTTTTGCCGAATTTTGACAAACTTAAACTTCAAGCACCTCGTAATCATAAACTAAACAAGGTATCAAAAATTCNTGGTTTTGGACACCTCGGAGTTGAAAATAAAAAAAAATTATTTCGATTTTTTCTTGTCTAGCTACCGGCCAAACTTTTGTTAAAATTTCGGGACTTTCTGTTTATTTTTTAAAAAAGCCTTGGCCACCCTCTGACTCAGACCCCCGGGGAAAATAGAAAAAAAAGGTATTTACTAATGCTGAATGCCTTTAATCCGTATCTGCTCAGCATGAATCCACGGTTTAAATTCCGTAATTCATATTATGAATTTCATATATACCAAAATATTTTATCTGAAATTACTCAGAATAGAAAAAAAATAGCAAAGACAGAGTTAACTTGACGCAATTGAGGCCTAACTGATATTATTTGGCTAACTGGGTCATGACACCCTATGGCCCATAGCTAGGGTACGGCCTAGCCTATGGGGCCTCATTCCCGTGGGGACCAAGTATGCGCCAATTTAATAGCTTTATTCGCGAATGAGTTAATTTAAAAAGATAGAGGCTTCTAAAAAACTCGATTATAAAATTATGGTTACGTTCCAAGTTGGAATTTCTTGTCTACGGATGTTTGACGCTTGTTTATTGAAGAACGGTTGGCGATCGATAATATTTATCGAAGTATATATAAGTATTATTTATATTATAATATATTATAGTACTATATAAGTTATTTTCGAATATCATTTCATAATCTTGAAAGGCTTAGAATTTAATTATCTGTCGTTTGACACTTCTCTCGAGAAAATCTGATTATATTTATCAGATTGAACTCTGTAAATAATTGTCCAGACCCACTTTTCCGGGGACACTTGATTTGACTCATATAGTATATACTTTTTTAAATTTGTATTACTTGAGTATAGAATAAAATATACGGAACGTGGCTATTAGCGACTCGCTACTTTAACTTTATTAACTCGTAGACTTAAGACATGAATCCCAGACTCGCTTTCCGGCAACAAGTGACCATTCTTATAAATCGAGCCATATAAGCAAAGTTTCATTATTAACATACATTTTTCAATAGATTAAAATAATATTCAGCCAATTTGCTATACAATTAAAAAAACAAAAATTTTTTTTAAACGAATTAAAGGCATTTAATGATGATAAGAAAACAAAAAGTTGCAAAAATTACCTCCAGTTACACACAAAAGTGTAATAATAAGATGAAATAAAACTTTAATTTATATTTGAAACTACCTCATATAAAACTTCAAATGATTTTTTATCGCTCTGTCTAAAATTAATTATATGTTTTCTACAAAATTCTTTAGTAAAATGACTCTTAAATTTTTGAGGATAACTTATTTCTTGTGATAATAAAGATTTGCTCTCACCTTCTCTCTCGCCTACGCATTCTTATGTTATCAGCATTTTAGAAGTTATGACTTCTGGAAATGCTCTATTTAAACCGGAGGGCATACTATAATGCAATAAAAGTCTTATAAATTTTTTACGATTCTTTGAAGGGGTCTTCAACGTGATTTGAGTACTTTTGAAAAAAGGCATGTAGTACCAATATACAGTAATTTGAAAAAGTACTCAAATTACGTCTAAAAAATTCCAGGGTCAACTTCAAACGTTTTTACGACATTTTTCTCATTACACCAAAGTCCGAATAAAATAACGTGACGAAAAAATCCAAAAATAAGGTTTGTAATATATCATAAATAAATCCTTATTTCTTGAAAAATGAGATCACGTGATCTTTTTGGAAAATATCATTATGTTCAAAACTCTTAAATTTGGTGTTTATTAGCCCACATATTTTTTCGGCGTAATTTGACCGGAAGTGCTAATTTTGATTGTAGCCTATAAATTTCAATTACAATTAAGATATCAATACCTTCTCAAGATCTACAGAGAGATCATCATGTCTTATCGCTTCTGCTATATATGAGGAGATTTTCATAACAGACAAAAGCTTCTTTTGATATTATGAAATAACATCGTTTACTCAAACATCCATAATTAATAAAACATCTATTATGTAAAATGTTGAATAAGCATTTTTCTGTAAAAAAACAAAATAAGATTATGACATTTTGACGATCTCTGTTTATTTTCTTTAGATACCTTTCAAGTTGATATCATATGTTTGGGGCTGATCTATAGAAGTATATGAAAAATATAGTTTCTGTCTATGAATTTTGACATTATGTACCTCAGAATGTTTTAGAGGTTTAGTTAATTTGTGATTCGAAAAATTTTTTGCTCTAAAAATAAGTATTTAATATGTAGTAAAATTTTCATTAGGAAAAAATTATCGGACAATCGAAATTTCTGCTCAGTTATATCTCTTAATAGATATAGTTATAACTCTTTCTCGATACATAATTGAAAGTCTATCTTCCTAGCTCATACTTGTTACATTATAGAATAAATATTTAAATGTTTCCATAATGAATAACTAAAGACAGTCAACCGAAAATCATTTGATTATAATTTTAAACGCAGAACATTACAAAAAAAATAGCTCACGCAAATGCCTAAAATTTATTTCATCTAACACCATATCTTGCATTATTATTGCGAGGCGATAAATGCTTGATGAGTTTTTGGATAAAACACAATAGCTTTTCTATTGATACACACTCTCGTGTTTTGGCTGTACTCGAAGTACACTTGAGGAAAACCCGGCAATTTCCACTGCCAAACCCCTTAACTCTACCAACAAAACGAGAACACAGCGTAGAGTTCTTTCGCATTCTCTTTGTTTTTTATAACACAATGCGGATAGACCACCTCAATTGTTCCTTTAGTTACTTTGCTTAGATTTGCTTTTGCCAGCTTCTTTGGGTTATAAAATACGGAGAACTCAGAATAGATCACGCTAGAAGAAATTAGAATTTTTGATACTGTATTTAAACTCGGTTAAACTTGTAATAGTCATTCGAGAGAAGACCCGAAAAATCGCGAGTGTCCTTATCTGTCTGACCCCACTGGTATACATTTGGAAATTCTGAATCTGAATATGTTGCCCTTTCTTACGAAAATACCAGGCATGTTTTCCGTATTTCACATTATACAAAATATTAATTTCTTCGAACCTAATAGAAAATTTAAAAAATTAAAAAAATAAATCTAAATATAAAAAAAAAAAAAATACGAACCTTTGATATTATAAGAAACGAACGTCTTTATAAAAATTATTATTTACGTTCTAATATTAAAAAGTGCAAAAAATTATCGGAAATTAATTTTGTTCTTTTGATCTTTATATGATAGCGAAACGCTAAGGAGAAAGGAACGATTAATTCAGTTCCTAGCTATCAAGCGTAGGGTGAAAGAGGACATATTATATTGCAACGTACATATAAATCTTTCCCATTCCTAAGCCTCGTTCGTAGACAAGACAAAACAAGGAAAGAATTTTTTATTTTCATTAGATCACCAGCGAGTAGTTTTCGATCTAGCAGTAAATAGCTGCGAACAGCAGGTCAACACATCTTGTGTTACTGTGATTGAAAGCGCGGAAACAGAATCTGTGAGAAAAAAATTTTGTAGGTGCTTTACATTTTTATTTTATATAAATCACGAGTTTGTTTTTTGATTTAGTCCCATAAAAATAATAAGTATTAACCGGAATACCCATTACTTACAAATACACTCCGATCGAGGTTCTCTCATGATCTTATTTTCCTTGTTTTTCTTATAAGAACATGGGTGTTTAATCGTTATAATAATCGGTTAATATTGTTAAAGTTGGATGGTGTAATTCGATTACCTAACACAGGCAACAAGAACAAAGATCTTCATATTTATCTTTACTTATGTAACCTGTCTTGGAAATCGTCTGAGATGTTGTTAGAACAGAACGTTGATCTCAACATTTAATTACGCCAAACCTGTTAGCTTAGTTTTTTTTTATAGATCGACAGATTTCACTTTGACCCCTATTTCTCTATAAAAAACTGTATAAGAAACATTATAATTTTGGATTTTTTTTCATCATTTTAGCCTTAAACTTCTTCTGCCACTCGTATGATACCTCATATTGACTCATTCCTCTGTCATTGAAAGATCCTCAAAGTTTGTAACCTAACTATATCGTGAGAGAGATTTGCGTTTCAAAAAAATTAATTCGAAAACATTAAAAAAAATTGGCCCGAGCTTCTACTTAGTTTCGTTACCCCACGAGTTGAAGGCAACCACCCTTTTGTGAACCTATTATCTTTATATACGATTATGAATATCTATAAGGTTGTAAAGTGTAAAATAATATGTTCTTGTCGCTACTCATTAAAAATCTTCTTAACCTACAACTCGATATAAAAGCCTTTGATAACTCGGTAGAACCGTCATTTATTCTCTTTTTTTTTCCTCCAATCTTTGCTCTTGTCTTCCTATTTTTTTTTTTTTATTACAGTTCTGATATTTTGTACTCAAATTCTATAAGTTTGTGGGTGTAGTGGTATCCCTTAAGAAGTTATCATTATTACTTTTTTTTTTTACTGTTACCGATCATAATAATATAAATGTTTTCAATGTACTTAATTATTTAAATAGATTTTTAGAGTTCTGCCCCAAAAGAATATATGGATACACCTTTGATGATTAATAAAAATATTAATACTTATTTTCGTTTATGATATTTTCTTTTATTTTATTTTCACTGCGGGTGATGAATCTAAAAACAAAGACTTTAAAAATTGTTAACACTATATAATCATATATATAAAATTTTTTTATATTTTAATTATTAATATCTGTTATTTTTATAATAAAACATAGTTTTGAGTTATTCAATTATTAATCTGCTTACTTTAGTTTATTAATGTTATCGATAAGCAGAAGTTATCACAAGTTCTTGTTGCATTTAAAAATTGTTAAAAAATCAATAACTTAGTTAAATAAAATCGTTAAGCTTCAAATTTAATTGCATTGTGTCCACTAAAATCACTTTTTTGATAATTATGTTGTTGCAGAAGAAAAAATCTAGTATGGCACAAAACTTCGCGCTAGAATATAAATGTTGTCAAAATGTTTAAAAATATTTTGACAAAATTCTGTTGTGCATTAATTTAACAGAAAATATAATATACTGATTGTTAATTATCTCCGAATAAATGATCTAGGGGCGCACATAATTGTCCTACGCCTTCATTTGCAAAAAAAATTTGTATATATAGCAAATTTTTTATGATATACGCCTAACGTCTAAATTAATTAGATTAGACGAACGAAAAAAATCCTTGCTTAGAATCGTGTTTTTGGTCAATCAAAATGTTTGTAACCTAGTCAGTAGGTTTACCGATGAGCGTTACCACAGCAGACTATCTGTTCTCATATAAAAATATATCCATTTCACCGAGAGTGACTCTTTACTAAATCTATATAATTGCTTACACTAAAATAAAATATTTTATTTTCTATTGATTTCCCCTCCCAACCCTCCTCTAATAATTCTCAATTGCGAAAATAACTTTTGTTTTAGTCAGATGCTATTTTTTCTAAACCAATGACTTAACTTGAGTACAGAAAAAAATATAAGTACGCAAACGACATACTCAAGACCATCAACACCTTCGTAGCGATAACTGCCGTGCTATTTTTTTTTCAAAGTTCTACAATTAATTATCGAACTTTCCTCTTTAACTGGTAGTTCATATCAGGCTATGGCTGTCAATGTATATACTGAACCCATTCCCTTTCACTCATCGATATATGCGAATTATTTTAGTAGACTTCTTTTGTTGAACAGTTGCGATTGGTACTTTTTCTGCCCCTGCTAAAGTATTCATAAATAAACAGAGACTTCTCCTTTATTTCTGTTCTCTCTCAACTGTGTTTATACTCATTATGAAACGTATATGCGAACAATACCAATTTCTTTTTTCTGCCGAAAAACAAGCTTTTGTTCGGTAGACACACTTTTATTTATCACCAGAAAATTCCTCCATCATCCACGCGTCGCCATTTCTGTCAACAAACTGCAACTATACAGCCAAAAGAGCTCAAATCACAATTTTAATGCAATAGGTTACTTTTGTAATAAGACCTGTATTTGTTGCCTTGGTGTATGTTAGGAGGTGTTCAGATATTTCGTGATTTTTTTAACTTTGTATATTTGTTGTTCTTCATATCTTAACTAATGCTCTGATTTCTGATCATTCGTATTTCTTTGTCTTCTACTGCTTATAAAACAAAGTGTTCAAACATATATATACAATTTAGATACAAATGAGGGTTGCGATACGTCGCAATTTAGTTTTTCTCATTTTCTGTCCAAAAAATTACTCTTAATCCTTGGAAGAAGAAGGAGAATCAAATAGAAAAAAATAGATATATATATTCGTTTCTGAAGTTTTAAATAGTTATATTTTTGAAACGGTATGTTCTTTCTACTTTTTTCCCACTGAAATATACTCGGTTCGAACCGGAGAAATAAATTAATTTCATTACTCTAACGATTGTAAATAATGACAAAAAAACGGTGCTATTTAGGATTGTCGTTTGTTGTACTTACAGTAAGAAAATTTTCTTTAGTAGACGATCTTCTCGAGTTTCCGCCTTTTGGATGCGTGCACAAAAAAATACGACGTTGCTGGTGAGCAGCGTACCCGATGAAAAAGGCCTCCTCCTCTTTTATAACCTTCTGTGCAAACTTTGTGGCAATATAAGCCGGCTCTACTCGTCCTCCCACAAGCAGGAAATGCGTATAATTGTTAACAAAATATAGTTTCCTAAAAAACAAACTTTTGAAAATGAATGCGTCATTAAGAGTCCCGTCTCCCTAAAAAACAGTCTTGCTGTTAATGTACTACGACTGTCATGTGAGATGAGATCGTCTGAAATACACCATAGCAGACCAATCGAAGTATGCCCATGACAAGCATTTTGTGGTTGTGTGCGAGATTTGCTCCGTAAACCATGAATTAGTTGGTTTACGTCGCACCACTTGGCAAAGTTTCTTTTTGAAATTATAGACGAAGTTTTTATACTACAAAATTACGTCAGTTTGTAGCCTGCAGTCTTTTTATATGACAAACCGGCCAATTTTTTTATTCTTTTTATTTTAAAGTAAAAATAAGCGCTTTAGCTTTAGCAAATTCAGGTCGGTTTTCCTTCATTTAAGGCAGCGTCCAAACCGAATTCTATGGCATGGCTAATTTACAGTAGAAGTCCGGTCCATATGCGACGTTATCGATTCGAATTGCTCCTCTTAACGCGACTTGGCAAAATTGCGGAAAAATGCGTCCTACGGACAAAACAAAATGTTTACTACAATTATTTATGTAATTGAGAAAGTTAAAGGCAGTACGGCGACATTAATAACGTACAATGCTAAATTTTGAACACGAAAATAGTTAACTATCTGACTATATCATAGGAAAAGTCAAAATCAAGCAATTCTAAGAGCAATGCATAGATATAATGTTAATTGAACAAGAAACATAACCTGTTTCTGTTGCAAGCACTTTAAAACGGAGCAGGCCACTCAATTGTTCTTGGAAAACGCAAAAATGACAATTCCGTTTCATTGCCCAGCAAATATTGAGACTTATTCACCGAAAAAGCCCGAAGTGATCAGATATCAACTCAGAATAACCTGTCATATTCTATATCAGCTATGCAAATAGCGAGTTGAATATCAAATAACTTTTTATTTGATCAATGCGAACATGTTTCAATTATTGTATCTCTTGTTGAGTGGTTCGTGTTCTAAAATCCCTGATGCTGAAGAATTCCATACTATGCCCACCACTTTGATAATAGAGAAACAGAAACGGCGATATTATCCACCCTTCTCAATCCTCCATAATAGAATCTATTACATATGAGCACATTAAGAAGTCAAACTGCCAATGCAATAAAAAATAGGATATACAACGATAGCTAATTATCTAGTGCAAGTAAGATTTTATTCATAGAACAATATTTTTTGCGCATTGTAGTGATATTCAATTATTTATTTTTATTGGGCTCATTTTTCTATGAAATAAATAAATTCTGATATATCTCGCCAATATTAAATTCATTTTTGCTTTTGTCTATTTTCGTAGCAATTTCTTCTTCGCTCCCCTTATTGATCCGCATTTGATCTGTTTCAATCTTAATTTAATTTATGCGTTATCGCTAGTCTAAACTTTTTGTCTTCGCAGATGCTGATCTGACCATTCTGCAGTAATACAATATACTAAATCTCTCTACGAGCAAGTTTCAGGTGCGCTTCTGATTCATAAATTAGGACCGATAAACTTTATGATAAAATTTACTTCGCAATAATCCAACGCAAATAAAATTTAATGTTTTTGTGTCATATGAAAACTTCGCAATAACTGACGCAGGTATTAAATATTTTTGTATAACCTACATTTAAGATTATAGCCTAAATCTCTCCATTAATATCATTAAGAGGATCGGTGTCTTAATTGACATTTGTTATTCATAAGCCCTAATATATCCTCCGCTTATTTACCATTACGTCAGTATGATATTTCTTTGTATTGTGTCGTGAGAATATCACTAAAATCCTTTTCGTCAATATCACACCGACGCAGAAGCATATATTTACTTATATATATTTTTTGTCGTAAGCCCTTGGGAATCTCCTGCAAAATAAAAACATGGACACTGTTACATATATTTTTTTTAATATTTTGTGCGAAAGCTCCTTAAATCCTTCGCGTTTAACTGACGGAAAATTGAATAATCCATTCTAGCTTAAAAAAACGAAGAATACTGCAACCACCTTTTGAGTCGCGCACTCTCCTCCGCTTTTCTATTTTTACTCTAATATTAAAGTGCAGTGTTTTTCTAATCGTGCACGACNGCACAAACGTCATTTTGTCTTAAAGTTTATCGATAACTTTATAACTGGTCTTGTCATCAATGTTTAAGCGTCGTAAAATGCGATTTAATGGTGAATGGTCACTACTTGCCGGAAATCGAGTCTACGAGTTAAAAAACAATTGTGCATTTTTTAGCATAAACACTTTCGAATGATTTACCTCCTTTTATTTTAATAAACATTTTGAAATTTGGTCTTATTCAATTATAAATTCAGCGTGTCATTTTTTGAAAATTTTTGGAATATTATCGGATGAAATTTGAGATAATTCAAATTATTGATCAAAAAAAATTATAATTCAAGTAGCATTAAATTATAGAACCATTTTCGATTTTTGTGTGAGTGTTTTGAAACAGAAACGAACATGTGTAGGTTTCTCATGGGTTTTACGAATATTGCTTTAATCCTTCTGTATTTACTTATCAATGTTTTTTTACGTAGAAATTTGATGAAATGCTAAATTTCGAATTTGATTCTGAGTCACAAAATTTACTGGTTTGCGTCTATAAGGACAATATGGCAGAAATATGGCCAAAACCTACGCTTTTTTATTTTGGTCCGTCCCTCAATAAGGGCAATATNTGGCCTCGTTTAATATACTTTATTTTTGAGTTCATTGAAAATCTCATTCAAAAAGTTTGTATTTAAAGATTTGTGCAGATCTCATCAACTTAAAAAAGTGCCACTCATTGTATACCCCGGACCGCCCCCCTGCTGCGATAATGACCCTAATTCAGGTCCTGGGAGTGATTTTGTGAACAAAAAAACTTGAAACCCCTTGAGAATGCGGGACCCTAATTTTAAAATACCTTTTTTGCAGATTTAAATTCGATTTGGGCTTCCGATGAGGCAATTCAATCGAATTAATCCACTGAAATGGGCGATAATAATCGGTGGGTAAAAAAGGTTCCCACATCACTTATCTCCCGCTGAGCAGAGTTCACTAAAGTCTTCTCAAACCACATAATGTAACAAAAATTTTCAACAATTTTAGAATGATTTGTAAAGAATGTGTAGAAATTATTACAAAACTCTGCGATAATAAGAAAAAATTATACATACAATGAACTTTAATGGGTCACTTTAGATTTTTTAGAGTTTTCTCCTGAATTGACTGGGTCATTTAAGGCGGTGGTCGTCGCATTTTAAGGGTTTTTCAATAGCCAATCGTCGCAAAAGTACAAATCGTGGGACCAAGTTTTACCTCTTTTTCTTTATATATTTTAACAAAAAATTTGCTTCCTAAAAAACAATCGAAAGTGACGGATGGCTCGTCCAATCAGAAACGTGCTTACAAAATTGACGGAATTTTTTTTCAAAATGTATCTCCTCCCTGAGTTTTCATGGTTCAACAATGATTTAGATTAACCGGACAGAACGTGAGCAGACCAATATGAAGAGTTTTTAGATAGCTGTATTTTGCACTTGTTAACATAGGGTCAAAATACTGTTTTTGGTGATTCTGAAGCCAAATCGAAAAAAATTTCCAAAAACTCTTCGTATTGGTCTGCTCACCTTCTGTCCGGTTAATTTGAATTATGAATCATTGTTGAACCTTGAAAACTAAGGGAGGAGATACGTTTTGACAAAAGGCAAATTTATCTGCTCACATTCTGTCCGGTTTATTTAAATAATGAATCATTGTTGAACCTTGAAAACTCAGGGAGGAGATACATTTTGAAAAAACAATTCTGTCAATTTTATAAGCACGTTTCTGATTGGACGAGTCATCCGTCACTTTCGATTGTATTAATTAATTAAGGATACAAGGTTTTTGTTTAAATATATCAAAAAGAGGTAAAAGTTGGTCCGATGATTTGTACTTTTGCGACAATTTGCTATTGAAAAACCCTTAAAATGCGACGACCACCCCTTTAAGGTCAAGTTTAAAAATGAACGAACATATTTCCACGTTCGGTATATTCAAATAGTGTAAGAGAACAGGCCATGGCTGTAAGATGTAAATCATGATACAGAAAATAACTAAGAAAAAAACATTGTGAAAACTTATTGAAAGATTTCTGATTGAATTACTTTTTTTTAAAGGGCGCTTTGGCATGATATACAAGAAGAAAATTTAAAATTAGGTTTCTCCAAATGTCCAAAAAAAATTATCAGTCATAGCTAGGGTTGCGCACGGGAGAACTTAAATCTAGAGTAAGCATCGAAAAAATAATCAATAGCTTCACGGAGTGACAAAAAATGTAAAATAAAATTTTTTCGAAATTTTTTTTTGCCATCTTGTGGTCAAATTATGCTGTTTTAAATTTGAACTATTAGCTTTAAATTGTTGTTATTGATAAAAAATTAAAATTATGGTTTATTTTCATTACCGGGAACTTTTTTAGAACGAAAAGAAGATAAATTTAAAAGAAAAATTTTCCAAAAAAATCAAGTCGAAAAATTGCGTAGGCGGATTTAAGATTTTTCCCAAAATTTTGGCCAAAGTTGGGGTTTTTAAAAATTTGAACTAGAAAAAATTTTAAGCTTGAATCTCGATTTTAAACATAAAAACCTGAAAATTTCCGAAAAATTCTGCGGTAAAATTTTTTTTTTTCGATAATTTTCTTAAGAAACTAAAGTGTTAAAATTTCATCCTAGATGTTTGTTTTCGTTCTTAGTTAAAACCCCTGGTTTGTAAGTCGAAAATTCTAGTCATAGCCGTGCGCAATCTTAGTCATAGCTTATGCGGCATAGGCTATGCGGCATAGGCCAAAATTCCCTGTGGCAACCATTAGCACATTTCAACTCAACTTTTTAGGTTTTTTTTTATTTACTTATTTTCACTTTTTTAAGCTAATTTGAACCGTAAACATGAACGGTATAGTTAATTAAGCACTAATGGTCGTGAAGTTTTGTGTTTAGGTGGTGAGGTTAAAATCTATTTATTTAGGGTCTGTGTATGTTTTGTGTATTTCCGCTGAGCAAAATTTAGACAAAAATTTGACGATATTTCTGAAATCCGGAGAAACCTAAAAATAAAAACCAAAGTTTCTTTATTTAGGTGGTTTAGCTTCTCACCCTTAATTTTATTTTCAAAATGCCATTTTGTCCTTAAAAATATCCCAAGAAAAATCAAAGACTTTTTAATGCGGTTTCCTCCTTAAATTTTTGAAAAAAGGGGTTATGTTCCCACCTCATCCATATTGTCCCTAAAGAGGGACACGCAAAGAGAACGTAGGTATTGCCATATTTTGTCAATATTGTGTTTTTAGAGGGTGTCCTTATGAACGAACACCACAGTATTAAAACTAGATTGATAATGTTTTATTTAAAAATTCGCAAATTCCTAAAATAGGAGTTCCAAAAACCCCTAACGCAACAAAAATGATAAGTGCATTTATTCAATTATCTATTAAAAATTATTCTGATAAGGATCTAAAAAATTGATCAATTTTAACCTTATTTTACGACCACAATTTAATAACCACTCTCGTAATAACGACTCAGCTGATATATCTTTATAATAGATGCACGTCGTTCATCACACGTTTCACCCCCACTCGATAACGTAAGATAAAGATAGGGCTAATAAGTGGCTTTTAATTAAAACCCAGAGATACCGTATTACCCACAATTTTTATCTTGCATCTGATAGGTGACGAAAACGTCTATCTGGAAAAACCCTTATAAAATAAGTCAGTATAAAAGTCGGATATCTATTTTTATCGAGTAATTGGGTTAAATAAATGGTTAAAAATAAGTTAATCCAGAAAAGACTGTCTCTGAGAGCTTCATGTCAAAATTATGACATGAGTTTCATAAAAAAATTACATTTTCAAAGCTATTAAAAAAACTTTTTCACGGTTGGTTTCATTTTTGTTAGGTTTTGGACCGCTTTTCCGAACAAAAACTGTGGCTTGCGTCTTGTAAGACAGCTCAGATTTTGCAATATTGTCCTAAGGTTGTCATTTTTGCAAATATTCTCGAATTGATCCCGGCTAAATTGACCGACAACCTATCTATGTACGTTTTAACAAGTAAATTTTAATAACTTTCCGATAGTTTGCTCTGTTAACATCGAAAAAAAGGGTAATAAAAATCCACGAACCAATACTATGCAAATTTGACCAACGCCGTTTAACATGTCAGATTTTTGAATTGATACTGTTTTATGAAGAATATTTATTACTTAGAACCGGAAATAGAAATTTGGTTAGCCCCTACATCTGTTTCAACATATATAATAAAAAACCCTGGAACAAAAACTGTGCAAATTTGACAGACGCCGTGTTCATTGTTTTGAGAATCTCCATTTTAAACCGGAAATATTTCGAATTTTTCTGAGATTACTGAAATTGTTTTAATAACAGTTTTTGATTGAAAAATTAAAAACAATGGTTTTATTCGGAATATTGTTTTTACTTTATTTTTCTCTTAATATTTGTGCTCAGTTTGAGCTATCTAAAAACTCAATCGAATGAGTCATTTTTAAAAGCCAAATTATAGACAAATTTTTGGATAAAAAAGTGGCTAAAAAGGCCTAGCAAGTACCGTAATAAATATGTACAATGTTGAGTTTTCCTTTTTGTAGGGTTTTGAGTTGAACAAAAAATACAATTATTTCAACTTCGCTCTCTTTGATTGGACCAAATAGCTAGTCCAGCAATAGCCATACGAAATTGAAAACTCAACCAGGATCTTGGAATGATAAAAAATCGGAAATTTTATTTTATTTGGTCAAAGCAGAAATATTAATTTGTATCAAAGGGAACCCTTTCTTTACATATGTTAAAATATAATAAACGCGCAAAACAAAAACAAGGCAACCTTAATCACCGCTATTTTCCGTGTCAGATTTTGGAATTGATATAGTTTCATGAAGGCTTTTTATTAGTTAGAAGCGGAAAGGGAATTTGTCTTAAAGTGAACCCCTACATATGTTAACATTCTTAGACCACAACTAAAAAAAAGCAATGAATAATATGCTGACACACTCACTTTAACAATATTATATCTAATAATAAACTCCTTAGCTTTTCATTTTACAGTTTTTTTCTCCTATACTACGCTCTAAGAATAAAAGACGAAATTTTAATAAAGAAATTGAAACAAGAAAAACGGCGTTGGTTGAATTTCCATTGTTTTTGTTCGTCACACGAGTTTTTATCGTCATATATAGTACATACTGTCAGTATGTATGTCAGTATGTATTTCAGTATTTAAAAACATTTAACTTTTTCTCCATGAAATAATAAGGATCCTTCATAAAACAAAAAAAAGGCGTTGGTTTAATTTGCAAGTTTTTTTGTTCCTAGGTTTTTATCGTCTATACTACAAATGAATGTTTATTTACGCTTTTAACTGATAAAAATCCTTCACAAAACGATATACATTTCCAAATATGACATAAAAACAGCGTTGGTTTAATTTGCAAAGTTTTGGTTTTAAAGTTTTTTCAACTTATTGTTAACAGTTCTGCTGACACGCTCAGTTTTATATAATTATATGTTATAATAAACCCCTTAGCTTTAAAATATACAGTTTTTTCTCAAATACTCCGGTCCAATATTCAGAAACAAAGGCCAAATTTTCAAACAGAAAATGGAAACAATAAATTTCGTGGATCAGGTATAATCCGAAAAGGTGTCATCGAGGACTTATAGGTTACGATGCGAAAAAATACATTTTTTTCAACATTAATTAAATATGCAAACGGTGGCCACAATGTGGTTAAATACGTAAAGGGTCTAGCGGTGTGTTTCAGAGAAGGGGCAGGGAGAGTTACTGTTAATAAATAGTGTCATAATGCCGAGAATTTAATTAACAGAAAATTACCAAAAATCGCAGGTTGGAAATTAAATCAACTATTTNATTAAATATCCCTATGTCAACTAATGAGTTGGTCGCGCGATTTTCATTTCTAAACTATCGATAAAATTTTTAACACTTGGTGGTACACTCGATAAGTGCCATTTGGCACTCAATATTTAAAAATTTTATGCTGGTCAAAAATTCAAAATAAAATTGTGGTTGTATTAGGCGCCATTTCTTTAGATAGTAAGAACATTTTTTAATATGAGCAAAACAAGAGATGAAAAACTTTTAGATAAAATCTCTGACCGTTTAATTGCGCTTTTATATTAAAAATGTCTTTCTCATCTAAGGAATGCGCCTATATGGATAGCACCAAAGCATCAACCCCGTTCCTCTATAATTTATGCCGCCCCCCTTTTATATTTTCTCCAAAGACAATATAACATTTGTCCCCATGCACATTAATGTTTGGACTTCACAGTTGCCATTATCGTGACTTATTTCGGCGTGATTACAGCCGAAGTGTTATGGAACAAATCTTTCTCGATATTTTGAACATTGGAATAATCTTCGCTGCGCGATAATCAATTAGTGACATACGAGTTCTAATAGATACAAACTATTTTATATGTGACTTCTGCCTCGAATTTTTCTATGAGAGTTGAAAAAACGCATAGTAAAAATTTGTGACTTATTGCGAAAATTTTTATACTTTTTCTAAAAACGTGACAAAAAATGACAAATCGAAACATATATGATTTTCCAACGCCAGTCAGAAATACTGTACTGCATACGAAATACAGCTTAAAGTGCCTATTTTTTCTATTTTATTCATCATATTCAAAAATAACGATAAAATTTGGACGAAAACTGCGAAAATTTTATGCAGTATATGCTTGATTTTTGAAATTTACCGATTCAAAAATGCAAATTTGAACTCACAATCTTTCCTAAAAATCGAAGTAAAATTATTTTTTAAGTAGATGCATCATTTGGTCATCGATTGACGATAAAAGCACAAAAATGTAAACAGCTAATTCAATCTTCGTAAGTTAAATGATTCTAGTTTTCCGTTTCTTCGATTGCTACCCTTAGGGGGTCGTGTGCATTTGCTCATTTGACTTTTTTCATTTTTTGTTTTCTTTGAAGCACAATGTTGCCCCTCGATAATATTTCCGTTAACGTATTTCAGTCGTAAGTTGCTAACTTTTGATGATCACTTTTGCTTATAATCTGTTTTTCTCCTTCACTGATCGTAGTTTTTTACTTTATAAATTTCTTTAATAAACACTCTAAAAACGCCGCTTGGTCTTTAGGTGTCTACATTCATTCAATTTTGGTTTTTATTAATTATTGCTTCAATGGTCTCGACCTCACCATGTATAATTGCTACAACATTTAGATTTCATACATACTCATGATTTCTACGTCAATCGAAAGATTAAAATTTCCTACAATTGATACGAAATTAAACAAATTTTATGCAATCCTCGATAACGAAAAACTATTTTCCTTAGTCTAAATTTCATTTAAATTTGCCTTGCGTGAACGGTCGATACCATAGTTAGTGCAAGTCTCAGTAAATTTATTTTTTTTTAAATTCTTGATTAAAGGGTCTAAGTACATTCTCGCGCAACCGATTTCATCTGGCAGCGTAGCCATACGAATATTTTGATTAAAGTAATACGCATCTCAATATTCAGCTGTATGAGTTCCAGGAAGAATTGTTTGAAAATTTAGACAAAAGATGGAAAAATTATTACTATTCTCCAAAATTTCACCAATTCTCAAAATCTATATTTCAGAGCATATAAACTTGTGTCACTCGTGAGTAACTGCATTAAGAAGTTTTTCGTTATTTACTCGTTCATTAAGCACTATATATCGTTTATCACAAAATCAGCTTTTTCTTAATGTTCGGACTTCCTTCATTTTCGTGATTTGTTTCGACTTCGGAAATGTTTATTCCAACTTAATATTTCTTCTACATGCAATATATTTTTCTGCATCCTGTACTTTACATGTTCCTCGGTTATGGAGTGCATTTTCATATAGTCCCAAATCGCGGTATCACGTATTCTGTCAAATGGATAACTTAGTATTGCTATTGTATTTGAGGCTTCCGTCTAAATCGCCTGCGCTATGCAAATAATGATTGCTCGACAATTTTGCCACAATAAAACAAACGAGATTCTAAGCTCCAAGGGTCGGCATACTTTCTAAATAACTTTCGGATGACTTATCGGATACAGATAAATAAATTGATCGGCTCACTATTTTTGTCGATTTATTGCGTAACAAATTAGTTTTTCAGTAGGTTGTGTACGCCTTATTACCCTTAATTACGCATGACCTATCACAAAATTATGTCAAAGCGCATTGCCACCCAAATCCTCCGAACCCAGAAACTTATATTTCAGCTCGAGTCCTATTCGCAATAGTTAGCGTGTCACACCTTAATAATTATCGATACTTATAAAATAATGGTGTGGTTGTTCTCGACACTTCTGAGGGTTTGAATAATTGAAATCTTCAACAAAAAATATCCACATCCCGATACCTTCCCGCCTCCCATAGACCATCGTTTGTTGATCACATATCAACATCTTTCCGTTTAAATAACATTCTCTGTTGCCGCCCATTTTCTACCCCGTTACGCCTCCAACCTTCTTTTTTTTTAAGACAGCTATTTTTCGATCGTTAACATTCCTTCTCTTGTAAGGCAACATATTATGATTCCTGGAAAAATTCAACACACTAAACGTGCATAACAATTTGACACATTCAAAAATACTATTTCTACACTACTATTCGTCGGTTTGCGACAGATTATCGAATTAGTGGAACACTCAGCTACCTAATAGCTCTGTCTATTTGCCATTTGCATATGCTATCCGATATTGTCTGCAGATGTTAATAAACATGTTTTTATGCCGACACCTCAATGGACTGAAATTGTTTTTGAAATATACATATCTATCATCTTGTCGCCCCTGACCGGGAATCCTTAGGTTTCCGAATATCCTTCTTATTGCTTCTTCCAATTACGCGTTCACGATCACGCGCACCCACTGTGTCAATTTTAGAAACATTCTTTGAATGACATCACTTATAGTTAACCTACGCAAACTTATCCAGCCGAATACGTTACGTTTCAATATACTCGGGCTTTTTTAATCGATCAGCAAAAGTTCAAAAGTATTCTCACTTTTTACTATCTGTGGGGCCAGCATGGCCAAAAATTAAATCTTTTCTCGCACACACAAATAATGTGTGTCTGTAACTCTAACATCACATATGGTGAAAATTAAATTCTTTATTGTGTTATTTTTTTTCTAAAAACCTGAAAATTAGTGCTAACCGCCGAAACTTATCTTTAATATAATATAATTTACATTGTACATTTAATTATGTTTGTACTGTGTGATTGTCTTTTCTAGAATGTCTGTTATATTCATCGAAATTGTCATGTTCTCAATTATGTGTACTCTTTGTTTTGGTCTATAGTTTTTGTTTTGTGTCGTTCATCGTTCTCTTCTTCGCCAATTGTAATAAATAATAGAGATAAGTTAGGTTTTTCCTTTTATCAGTCTAAATTTTTTTGCCTATTTTTACTTGTTATTAATAAAGGTTTTGTCTCTCTCTATTTTATTTTTTTGTATTTCACGTCTTGCGGGTTAAAATGCTATTTATGTTTAATATTCATATGAAATTTTACGTGAAAAGGTTGCCAAGACAGATGTTAGTCGATTTGTTTATATTGAAAAATAAAATTCATCATTCTCGACGACATGACTAGCCTTTACCAGTTTTTATTTGAATTTTCATTCGCCATATGTCACATATCGATCATAACTCCGCGATACTTGACATGTGTATTCAGGCTTGCCTGCCAAATCCCACGCACTGCTGAGCTGTCTTTTTTTTTGCTTAGATCTTACGCATCCATAGAATGCTCGGAACAAAGCCCACCTATCACAGGCATGGCTGAGTATCGCTGAACTACGAAAGTACTTTTCTGATTTTTGGTCCGGCTACGATTGTCAACGACCACATTTTGCCTCCAATCCCGTTCTCGAAAGTCCGCTCATTACGCGTAAAATAGTAATTATATAATTGAAGAAAGTCTTTGGCGCTTAGGAATATAGCACACGTCTAGGAAATTTGGTAAAGGTAATTTTTTGGCGTATGCTATAACGGCCGTTTGTGGTTCAAGGATGCCAACGATTCTCCACAAACTATCATATAAGGTAGCTTCACTCATATCTAGTGGGGGATATGCCGAATCAGTGACTGGTGGGTGGTGATGAAAATTATTCTGCGAGCCCACATTCATATCATAGTATCGAGTTCTAGTCTCGGATATGTTGATATCAACTCTCTAAATCTAACAACAGTCGAACTCATGTTGTTTCTGATTTAATATAGACTTCAATCAAATGCATTATTAAATGTCCTCCTATTTCATTCACTCCTAACTAAAACTCCTTCCCTTGTGTATTTAATTTGTCTGGGTCAATATACCGAACATTCTCTCTCCGAATTCGCCATGAGGTTTTCGAGATCAGATTATTTTTCGAATAAGGTGCTTGTGTGGCCGACGAACGACGGTGACCAAACCCGCGTGCTAACGCCTTTCATTTCTTTCGTTAGTGTAGATACACTACAACCTTCAAATTATTTGATTACCAATTTTCACATGAAATCACTGCATTATGTGGTGGGTACAATGTACTATCGTGGTGGGCTCGGTATTTTTGAATTAACTTGTCTCGTTATTTACGTAGACTCATAATGTACCGAGTGTCAGGATAACTAAATTATATTGCTTAACGGGTTGTCACGCAATGTCCTAAACTCAGGCTACTGATGGTGGTTATTGTCTGTCCCATCCATCATTTATAAGTTTTGAAAGAATCTCTATATCATATCCGTCAAGACTGAGTTATGATTACCATTAACTTGATTCATTTGAAAGCTCGAACACTTTGCCATCAAACTAATGAAATAGATTCGTTGGCGTTCAATTACGCAAACACGTTTGTTCTTCTATCGATTACTTTGAAATACGGTAAAATTGTCTCGTAACCTTTTATTTGTCAGTAAAACTGATTTTCTCTCCGTTTGACATATTCAGATTAGAGAATACCCGCACCTCAGACTTTGTGGCCATTCTAGATACTCGCGCGTTAAGTTCTCTGGCTCATTTACTCTGCAGACCGCTTCTTGTCAGCGCAGATTATTGGATCGTATTGCGCTGCGCCGTATTCACATCATAAAGGAGAAGTTTAAAAATTTTGAGAAGTTATTTTTGTATTGAATCTTAAATTGACGGGTGGTGTATGATTTCTTTGCGCGAAGTTTCGGATCTCACGCGACGCCCGACCGACTTGCGGTGGAATATTCACTGCGGGTGTGGCTAGGAGTATTCCGCGCGGGCATCTGTTTTGCTCTTCCAGGGTGATTGACTAAATGTGCGACTTCAAGAGAGTTGAGTCCAAAATTACTGGTCTGCTAAAAAAAGGAGCGAGGAAACTTAAAGGGCAACTATAATAAAGACAAATTCCGCACGTTTTACAAATTGACTTATATAAATAAACATTGTGCAGCTGAAGGTTTGTTCGGCTCAGATTGCTGGGAGCCGGGTTGATGGAACAGTTGAGTATCGGGCAGAGTAATTGGCGTGAGGGAGTGGGGGGTAGGTTGGGTGGGAGGAAGTGCGGCGGGCATTGATGAGTGGTGGATGTGCGCATGGTTGAACCGATCATGGACCATCTTTTGCGCACTGTGGCACGCGTTCTGGGCTCGGCTTTTCAGCTATTCCCGGCCATGTTCGTGATTTTAGCAGCTTCGGAACTTCA
>SCLH01000375.1:123966-147186 GCA_004367855.1 Oikopleura vanhoeffeni | reverse complement strand
TATTCATTTGATCTCTAGCAAAAAATCTTAAACACTTTGACTGCATTCAAAAGCTGCCCTCCCCAAGGACTGGATCATCAAGGGCCATAATTTGGTCAAAATCGATCATTATGATGAAAAAGTGATGCCGAAAAGCATGAGATAAAACCTATTATGGCGATGAATTAATCAATCGGACTTAATTTTTCATGCCAAAACTTGAGTTTTTCCCGTTAACGAGACGTTTAGAAACAAAAAATGGAGGGAAATGCTTTGAATGTCTTATCCGCAATATCCCCCACAAGGCAATTTTTTGTTTTCCGGTTCGAAATTTTTAAAATGATAACCGGATTATAAGAAGACAAAACTAACAAAATTAAATGATAAATCAAGGAAAAAATTTCTACCAACCAGAGCGCTGGATAAGAAGTTTAAAAAATTGCTAAAAATATGAACAGCAGAACTCAGCAAATCGTGATTGTTTTCATAGGTATTTTTTGAACGCCTACTTAGATTTTTGGAAGGAACATGTGACAGAACTACGGAAAAATTTATTCAAACCGTACTTTTTTTGAACATTTTGAAAAATTTCCTCGAACTATTATGGTTTTTGAACTATAAAAAAGGCACCTTTAAATTTTAAAATTGTAATTTTCGCAAATTATTGAAACTCGATTTCGCGCTCAAAAAAATCAACTTTCGATTTCTGTTCATCCAAATCTCTCACACTTGATAATGGCCTGTTCTAGCCGAAAACGTCGAATAAAAAACAATCTTTGATTGAAAAATATAATAATTTTATGTCTCGAAAACACTAAATATATAAAAAGGGGTATAAATTACTGTTATCTTCATTTTAAAAATAAAGAAACGTTGCCGTGAACTAACTCAATCAATATCATTATTATCCTCCAAATTTTTCTGATTTTCACTGTTTTTAATCTTTTTTCTATTAATCTTTTTTCTCAATTTTTAGTCTGGAAACTTACTTGATACTTCTTGTATTCATTCGCTTTTCTTTATCTCTGTTCTCCGTCTCTGTATAAAAATTGTTTTTCGATTTTTTTTTTGTTGTTTACTAAAAATTACTACAAAAGCGTGAAAATAGGGATAATTTTGCTACTTTCTCAAAAACTTAAAGGGCCTTGACGATATTTGCGCTTATTAGGCTCACTGGCGCCTCATCGCCGTACTACTACGAGCGCTGAAAACGCGCGGAGGACCAAGCCCTTTTTCTATTGCTCCGTCACGCCCCTGGCGGAGGACTTTTTCAGAAGCTTTCTTAGGGTGGCCAACGTTGAAAAATATAATTAATTGATAATTTTATTTCTGTTCTTCGTAGGAAAACTGAATATAATCCATGTATTTTGTCTTTAATTTTTGGAAATTTTTAATCATTGATACCATTTTTTTTACATGAAAATCAACGGAAACCATTTTTTAAGACTCAAGAAAAATCAATATTATTAAGTTTGTTAAAACCCGTGAAATATCCCTTATCACTTTTGGTTAGAATGCGTAGCCACAATGTTAAAATCACACGTTAAAAAAAGTAGTGGCTACGCATTCTAACCGAAAAGTGATAAAGGGATATGAGTTCCGTTAATTTTCGTGTGAGCAAATTGGTTTTCTCAAATACAAAATTTTCTAAGTTAGTTTGAGAAAAATTCGAAATCTATGTTGAAAGGCATAAAAATTACATTAGTTATCTTTACATAGAAAAAAAGTTTTCAATTATTTACCTCTTTTCAATGTTGTCCACCTTCAAAAAGCTCCTAAAAAATCATGAGAAAAGTTTCACTAAACTTTTTTCTGTATTTCATAAGAAAATGGGTATTTTTTTAATTTTCAACCCCAAAATCAGATTTATCGCAATAATCCCATATTTCATATTAATAATCTTGCTGCACAATTTTTGGATCAACTTTTAAAAACTTAAATTTGCATCCATCAAGGCAAATATTCGAAAAAATTCCCGATATTTTTCATTGGTAATGTCAATTTCGAATTTAAGACAATTTTGATTTCGCAAAATTTTTTATCTTTAGTCCACCCTAACGGCACCTTCCTTTTTATTATGAAACAAGGGCGGACAAATGTTTTAAAATTACTTCCGATTTACTTCCTAAAAAACTGATTTTCACGAAAAAATATGCTTTTTTTAAATGCATAAACATGTAAGACCAGCAGCCGTAATTATGGCTCTGTTGATCTCCCGGAAAATGTCAAATTAGGACGAATAAGAAATGTGTTTTCGAGACGTTTTGACGATTTTTATGGAATTTTGTTAAAAAAATAAACTTCCGAATACTTAGGACAAAATTCTGGAAGTTATCTTGAATGCAATCTCATAGAAATCCAATAGATTAAACGTGATAAGAACATAATCTTGCCCTAAAATTAATAGTTGTTGACATAATCAGCGAACACAGATCAATGATAAACACGCGAGACGCTAGACAGAAGCTATGTTTGCTTATATAATTAATCACCTTTATAGAGGGACGCTCAGAATTACAAATTATAGGATTAAGCTATATTTTTCCGTACTGTCCTTATAAAGGGTGTCTTATAGACCCAGACCACAATACAATTTCATTTTTTAGTTTATTTCTGTTTAATCTTCTTGTAATAAATCGAAACAAGCAGAAAATGTGGTATTATTACAATACAATACTTTGATTATTTCAACTTTTACTGATAAAATGAAAAAATCAGGCCAAGTAAAACTACGCAAACGTCAAAATATTTCCTATATATTTAAACAGTGGATTGCCACTTATAGGCTCACTAACTGAAAAAATAAACATTTTAATTGACGAAATTCGTAGAAACTTGAAAAACACGAAATGTCGCTCTTCTATCAAGAGAACTTTTAACGTAGGAGAATAACAAAGTGAAAGTCAAAAATAGCAAAACGTAACAAAAAAATTCGAAAATTATTTCGAGCTATCAGAATTTTCAGCTTAATTTTTTTCCCGGATTATGATCTATTATTGCCAAGTTATTATAAAATCCTATTCGTCAAATTTCCTTTTTTTTAAACTGAAAAAAATTCTTGAAAAAAAAACTCCTCAAAATTTCGTTTTCGAATTTTCAACAAAAAATCATCAATAATATCATTCTCAGATCTTATGTTACTCTTTCTCCTCCTCTTTTTGTTACCAAAGGAGACCACCTAGTTTGCACTGGAATATATCTGAGGGTTAACGGTGGAAATTCAAAGCAGTACCAATTTACACAAGCAAATTTTTATCAAACTCACCAATTTATTTTAATAATAAGAAAAACGTTTAATTCAAAAAAAGTTTTAGAATTTACATTAAAATATTTAAATAAGTATTTACTTGTGAATTATTAAAAAATAAATAATATTTAATAATCAATGTTCCCAATCCACCTTAATGCTGGCAAAAATGTCAAAAAGAAAACCCGTGTTAGAAATTTCGAGTTTTATTGAGTGCCAACTTTGAGGATTAAAAACCCGCTTAATTATTTTTGTTCTGATTATAAACATTTAAATAGATACAAATTTCGGCTGAAAAACTGTAACCACTAACCTGTAATCCCGACCAGTGTTATTAAACGGAATGAGTTTTCAATCCCGATCCCGCCAGGTCGTTAGACCTAGAATCTCTAGATAGTTTCAAATTTGAAGATTGGCCGAGTATACGAACCGTATACTCGGCCAATCTTCAAATTTGAAATTATCTAGAGATTCTAGGTATAATACGATTGATCACAGATGATTATATTTCTTCTAATTTTCTTAATAATTTTCCTCAAGACTTTTTGGAAACACTCGGGATCCCGATCCTGCCCGGTTTCGACCAACTGTCAGTAGTAGTAAGTGAAATTTTTAATCCTGATTTTCTTTACAGGGGGGTGCGGCGTATAGTTATACGCATAGTAAGATTCCACGCAAAAACCTACGTAAGCCTCCGCAAAAACCTACGCATTTGAAAAATAAATTTATTCGTTCCTGGCGTGCTGCGTATAGTTATAGGCAAAAGATAGGGCTTTTTTCAAACGTTTCTAGGCAAAAGATGGGCGTTTTTAACCAGATTTTCAGACCAAGATTCTCTGGTCGGCGCGACAGTGAAAAATACTTTTTTTAAAACATGTTCAGATTAACCAATGAAGTGTCGGTATTTCAAAAAGTTTAAAAACATGTTTTCAAGTCTCGCAGACAATGTCGGCTAGCTTGAAATGGGCCAATAGTTATTCAGATGAAAATATTTAGTTTTCTGGGAGTGATTTTTCGATAAAATTAAATTAATACATCCTAGAAGATTTGTAACAAAAAATTAACTTTAAAATCACCAAAAATTCTTACTCTGACCACCCTTTAACTAATTTCATGTACAAATACTCTGTATAAACTCAGAGTTTAGACTAGATACTGTTTAAATTGACCAATCAGAGCACATACGCGTATAGTTAGAATTAGGCGTATAGTTAGGGTTTTTTGGCGACAAACTTTCTAACTATACGCCGCACCCCCCCTGTAGTATAATTTGCCAAATTTCTAGAATAATTTTTCTAATTTTCAAATCTCAACAAAAATACCCGTTAGTTTTGGCGGCTAATTTTTGGCTAATTCAGCATTTTACCGTCGCCGCAGGGTATCTCCTGTCGACGCCGAAAAGGAGGATAAGAGGGAATGAAAAATCCGTGGATGCCATTCTGAATGATTTTTGTCAAAAAAATTCGATTTTTTTTTATTTTTCAAAAGCTGTAAATGGCCGAATCAATACAAATTCTAAGTTTTTGGCTGGAAATTAATTTCGAATAATTAGGTCCTTTCTTGATATTTTTATTTTCAAATTAAGCTTTTCATTCTTTTGGCTTTTTCACAGGAAATTTAGTTTTATTTTTTCGTGACGTTGTTCAGCCTAATACAGAATCTTAAATTAATTACGGTTAAAAATTTGGTTCAACACATTATTTGATGAGTCAGGAGCCTGACTCAGGGCCCAGTTTCGCAAAAATAATGCCTGACATGAAAAAAAACAATTTACAAGTTTAGGTAATTGCAGGCTTCTTTAATTAATGAATTATAGATATCTGTAAATATCTAATCTATCAATTTTGGCTGGTTTGTCAGTTATTCTCTACAAAAATGATAAACTTTGGTATTTTCAAGAATTTGAAATAAATTTATTTGAAAATAGATCGCGATTGATCTAGAAAATATCGAATTTGAGATTATTACTGAGTAATTAATAATTACTCTCACATTCAAAATTGCCGCTTTCAAGTTATTTTTACACAAGCAAACTTTAATAAGGATAGTCTGTAGAAAAATTATTTTAGTGATCAAGATTTGATCATCAAGTAGAGAAATTTAATCTAAGATTATTTTCTCTGAGAAGTGGGGTTGCATTCATCGATTATTTTTGACAGGAAATACGGTTTCAAAATCCTTTTCAGAAATGTGTATGTTTATTTTCCGGTATAAATTATACCGTATAATCAATAATAAAAATGACGCTTAGAAACTTTGATCCTAAAGTCTCGTGATCAGACGCCAAATTTCTAGAATTATTTTTTAATTTTCAAATCTCATTAATGACTTTCGGTTTGCGGCTACACTTTGACAATTCAGTATTTTACCGTCAGGCTTTCACCTGTCGACGCCAAAAAGGAAGGATAGGAGTCCTATCCTAGGAGTCCTATCATAGGACATATCATAGGAGAGACTCAGAAATCCGCGGATGCAAGTTTGAATAATTGTGTGTCAAGAATAAATTCGAAATTTTCTATTTTTTAAAAATGCGAGATTTTCAAAATAGCCGAAAATGACCGAATAAATTAATTAATCAAAGTTTGGCCTTGAAAATTTAATTTTGAAAAAATAAGGCGGTTTCTTGACATTTTTTATGGTCAAATTGAGGTCATTCTTTTGGCTTGGACTTTTTCACCAGGAGAAATCGAGTTTATTTTTTTTACGTGACCTGCTCCAGGCTATTAAGAGTCATAATTAAATGGATAAAAAATTTCTTTCGGAAAAAATTTATTTGAGCACGGCCCAGTTTGCACAATAATGCCTCAAATGAAAAGAACAATTACCAAATTTTAGGTAATTGCCAGGTTTAGACTGTCACCTATCTTTTTGCGGGTTCCAAAAAAAAATGGTCGAAAACAATTTGCAGTCTTCTCTAATTAATTTAATTAATAGAATACTGTAAATTTCTTAATCTATAAACTTTTGCTGGTTTGCAGTTTATTCTCTACAAAATGATGAACTTCGGTTTTTTCAAGAATTTGAAATAATTTATTTGAAAATTAGATCGCATTGACTCTAGAAAATATCGAATTTGAGATTATTACTCTCAAATTAGAAATTGCCAATTTAGAATTAATTTTGCACAAGCAAACTTTAATAAGCACAGTCTATAGAGAAATTATTTTTGTGATCAAGTGGGGAATTCAATCTTAGATTATTAACTCTGAGAAATGAGTCTGCATTCATCGATTATTTTTGACAGGAAATACGGTTTCAAATCCTATTCAGAAATTTGTATGCTTATTTTCCGGTAAAATCAATAATGAAATGTACTTCAGATGACCTAGTCACTGAATAGTAGTCAGTCGTATGTAATGATAAGCGTTTATCAAAACTTAACCCCGTGGCGGATATTCGGATAAAATCGAGGAAATTTCTTAATAAATTATAAATAATTTTCAACTGCGGTTTTCGAATTATCCGTTTCTGGCATTCAAGAATTTTCTTTGAAATATAACTTTTAATGTTTATTTTAGAATAGGAAAAACCTTACAGTCTCACTTTACATTAAGTTTGATACTTATATGTAATACTTATATGTAACATATCATATGTTTCAAAATAAGATTTTTCATTATTTGATATACAAACATTCAAGACGTAAAAACATTCAAGACGAAATTAAATGCCTTGGAAAAATACTGTCCAAAATATGACGATAGTTAGGCTCCGAAGATTCAAAACTGACAATTTCGTGCATACATTCAATGAAAAACGGATTTCCTTAGACTATTATTACCGGGAACATCGCTGGTTCTATGAAATAAAGCCATCAAAGCTCACAATCGTATAATTTGAGAAAGTACTACCCAAGCTCACATTCAAAATTAAGAAAATATTTAGTCGTACGAAAATAACCTTTTTTAATATGATATTTGTTAATGTTCAATAGAAATATCAAATAATAACTTCATAGAGCTAATGTTTTTGTATCTTCCAGGCTTAAATAATGTTGGCTGAGAATCAGAAACCGTCTAAATGAGAGATTTTTTTTTTTTTGATGATGTTATTTTGACTTGAAAAATAAAATTTCGAATTTGTTCTAAATAGGTTAACGATTTTTATTCGCAAATAACGGGTAAACCAGGTTTTTCGAAATTTTAAAATTCCGATTTCATTACTATAGATTGTGGCAATTCGATTTTGTTAATTAGTAATGCAGGGTGAGTGTTGCGCATTTGGATAGGACAAGTTTGAAAAACATAACATGTTTGAAAAAATCTTTATTTTTTCAAAAACATGTTTTTTTCGGGCTCAAAAATAAAGAATATGTCCATCGTTTCATAAATTTTTATTGACAATTCAGTGGAACACGCTTTTTGAAAACAATAGGAACTGTTGTGTTGAACAGGTGTCAAAATTTAGTTTCAGGACAAACCCTTCAATGGAACAAATTCAACGTAGACATTATGAGTCTCTCAGACTAAGCGCTTTATTTAGTGACTAAGGCTCAACGACGTTTAGTTAACGTATCTAAGGTTTACAGAAATAACTAAAATAAGAACCCAAAATAATACAAATATCTAAAAAATTCGCCGGAAGAAATATTTGTTATTTGGTTTGCTTATGCCGTATTAGCTGGCACGTTTTTACACAAAAACATGGCACGATCGTCTATAATTATTTTTCCAAATAATTATTTTTCACTTTCCGTTTGAATATATTGTAGTTGAACCCAACACTGAAAATGCGTTTCTTGGGCGTAAATAAGCTATTATCAGGTTAGAGTCAGAATAATTTGCAGTTTACGCCCAAGAATAAATTCTAGAGTTAGGTTCAAGTGGAACGTCTTGACTAATTTTACCCTAATTCGTACTTTTTTGTCTTGAAAATGCTTCTCAAGAAATTGACTAACAGTAATAAAAGTGTTATCATAATGTTTTGGGATATAAATTTCTTAATATGTAGTTTTATTGTAGTTAAAAATTTTTTAAGAGAGATTCGCTTCAAAACATTCAACGTGCCATAATAATCGGACTGGTAAAAAATTAAATAAGATCCTTCTCACAAAACTCATGTGTGATTCAAAGAATCAAACGACCAATTAATTTTGATTCACAGCAGAACATCACATGATAAATGCGTCGGTTGCAATTTTTTCTCAAGGAAGCAAATTAATAATACCGCATTGTATGTTACGTAGCGAACCTCTTAAAAATATTTTTAACTTGTGCTGAGCATAATTCCAGGTATGATTCGAATAAATTGGCACCGGAAGAAAAAGTGTAATCTCAGGTGGTTACTTTTTTAAATGCAGAATGATGGAAAATGTATACTTAACACTGAAAAAGGATTTCTCGGGCGTGAAGAAGTTACTATCATGTTGAATTTCAAATAATTTGCATTTCATGCCAATAAATAATTTCAAGCGTCAAGTTCAAGTAAAACTTAACGACTGATTTTTTTAAATTTAACATACATGAAAAAGGTAAATGAAAAAAATTTCAAAATAGTTTGTTTTTAAATTTTCAGAACAGTTTTGCGAAAAATCAATCAAAAACACTCAAAATCTGAACACTTTTATCACGAAACATTCTATTTGATTTTAATCCGAAAGCTCCCATGCGAAGCCGGTTATCCAAGAAGGATTAATTTTGAAATGATCTAATCCTTTGTTGGCGAAGCTATAAACAAGCTGATCAAAAAGACATAAACCGACCTGAGTGTCCTATACGACGTCAACAACGCACTTACAAAGAATTTGTATAATTTATTAACACAGATCTTAGGAATTCACTCAAGGACCAAGAAAAATAAGATTTTCTTCGGAAAGTAATATTCGGGACTTCGATTTATAGGTTGAAATCATACAATTTTCAAAGCGAAAAAAATTTGATCTAAAATTTCTTATGCTATTTTAAATACTTAGGAATCCTAAGTTAGGATTCGTCAAAATTAAAATTTTTAATTATTAAATTATAGTTTTATTTTATGCGCGTAAGAAAAATTGGCTCATGTTTTTTTGGAACTTTTGAGCTTTCATACGTATCTTGGAAACGTCGTCCTTCCAATCACGCTCATTGGTCTATCATTAAATTGTATATTTTCTACCTATCGCGTTGGCTAAGAAAGTGATCGTAGGGCAATGTTTCTAATTGTAAGTAAAGTAATGATGGTTCATATATATAGACTGAAGTCATGCACGTGAAAAGAATATATAGACTGAAGTCATGACCGTGAAAAGATTCTTAGGGATATTGGCTTCATAATAACGTCGTCTAGGTTACCTCGACTCTTCGCCGACATAATTACAACCTACGCACATTACGCAGTTCCGGATCAAAGCATCAGGCAACTATATATTTTTTATTTCAGAAGGATTGAGCTAATTTCTGACCCATTTCATAGCAAATCTCTCAAAATTTATTTTATTTATGGAGTGTATCATTTTCGACTTGAATCGCATTTCCTATCTAGAAAGAAAAATATTTGAATGAAAAAGTTAATGATGCGACGGAAACCTTCAAACTTTCTCGACATTTCAGAAATTTCTGTCAATAACTAATTTAAGTAATTTATTTTCTGTTCGGAATCAACTGTTCCTTCTAGAAACCATGAAATCGACAAGCCTGCAATTTTGCTAATTCGCCACTTTTGAGAAGTCAAATCTTAAAAAGTCGGATTGATAGAATTTTCCGGATATCAAAAGCTGGCGAATATCGATTACCAATCTGAATAAATTTTTTTGTTTAAATTGCACGAAATTGCATTAAATAAGTCAAATTATGACATCAAACGAAAAAATACAGGCGGGAAATGTTCTATTAAAAAGTGAAAAAAGTTAAGGAGATTTATCAAGGCGACCTGTTGTTTGCCTGCCGGGGGCATTCTTTGATGTCATCACGCTCAATTTAAATTCGATAAGCGGATATAATAATAATGGGCCATTATTGTAAGCCAAATACAATGCGGGAAAGTCCGAAAGATGAGTCAAATTATAGGATTTAGACAAAAATCAATCAGAAAATTTAGTAAGCTATTTAATATTCCGATTATCAAACATTTATTTTAAGTATTTGGGCCAAAGTAGTATAATTGACCGAGAAAACAAAAATTTTCATGAGAAATTGAAAATTTATAAGTCAGGAACATAACCCTGGTAATTTCGGAGTGAGGATCGAAAAACGGTTGCAAAGTTCAAAGCGCTCCAGAGCCATTTCGGTCACTGAAACTTATGTTATCGTGTAAAGTCGAAAAATGAAAAAAAAATATTCACTTGAAAAAAGTGATATAATTTGATCTAGCATTGCAATGGTATTTTCAAAACAGTTTAAATGATCTCTGTTACAGTCTTTGTTTGTATAAAAATGTTTAAATCAAAATTGAAGCGTTAAAACGTTGTGAAATAACCTCCTGGTCATTTTGATAATTTTCCCAGTTCACAGGTTATATCGTGAATCATAATTCATGGTCCATGAATTACAGAACTTTGTTTTTTATTCATAATTATAATCATTTGAAAATCAACTTCGGAAAAATTTGCTGTTTAACAGCTCGAGGCGCTACAGAGCTGGATTATGAATTTCAAAAACTAAAATTACAGTAGTTTTAACATCTTTTTTTTCAAAATATTATTTTAAATCCAGGCTGTCAATTAAATCAACAAAGAGTAATTTATATTTCAAATAAGCTTGTTCAACGAATCAATTGTTTCTTCTTCCATTTTAAATAAAATATTATTTAATATAGTACTTTAGTATAGTATTTTATTATGCTTTCATTATTTACTCTGTATCGAAAAAAGTTCTAGACTCTCCAGTTTGAAAAAAATTATGTATTGAAATCTGTACGGAAAATGCTTTATTTTCAAATAATGGTTGAAAATAAATAAATCGAAACGTTATCATAACTGATAGAATTATATAAGATAAATATCATATTTATTTCCAATTAAAAATACAAATTTTTTATTTTCTTGAGGGGGTGGTCGAGGCAATTTACATATTTTTGAATCGGCTTTCATAATATAACGATAATTCTTTCGTGAAATTGTCTTGACAATTTTTTCCACCGGTTTTTTTATGCCAAGATGTCTCGATTTTATTTTAAAGATCAGGAAAAAAAATTTGGCAAATTTTCCTAATTTTATCGATGAAGCCTGATTTTGAAGTTTTCAATATTTAAATAAAAAAGCTGATCTCTTCATTTGAAAAGTTGAAAGTTCCAAAATGTTGAAAAATACCAGACCTTGATTAAAAATAATGCATTAAACCATCCGGTTCCGTCACGGTCAGATAGTTTGCTTAAACATTAGCACAAAATAACTGTTCATTATGAATTCAAATCCAATTATTCTTGTTTATTTATCCATTATAGCCGGTATACGGTTATTTAGGCTAAAATGCAATCCGTTAAAATGTCATTTATCCGCTCCAATAATCACAAAAATAAACTTAGTGTGATTTCGAAACAAATTTATAGTCTGAAAAATATATATGGGCCACAGATGTGTATTTTCACACGCATACATTTTTTTGTGTATGGTTTCACTTGAAAACTAATAAATGATGTTTTTATAACAACAGGTGAAATAAACTATCACAATTAAAAATGGCGTCAAAAAGCTTGTTTGAATTGTTTACTAGGCTGTCCGTAGTTTATCGTTATTAAAACTAGAATATCAGAAATGACTTTTTGATATTTTAGGCGTATATTTCCGACAATAACCTGAATTTTTTTCCTTGTCCAACAAAACTAACCTCATACAGCCTATTATTTGTTTGACAACTGTTTTTATTCAAATATTAATCAATTATATTGTCCGACAAATCCAATAAAAATGCTTTGCAAGAATAATAAAAAGGCTGTCTGGGGTTATGTTTTAACAAAAAAATGAAAAAGGGGGGTATTTTTGGAAATTCGCGTTCAAAGAATTATAATTTAAACAGTTTACAACGAGCTGGAATATACACATTGAGCTCTTAGAAATCATCTCAGTAAATAAGGTCAATTTATAATGATCATATACGACTTATGACTTATATCCCTTTATCACTTTTTGGTTAGAATGCGTAGCCACTACTCCTTTTAACGTGTGATTTTAACCTTGTGGCTACGCATTCTAACCAAAAAGTGATAAAGGGATATAATCCATATTATATGTTGCAATTTTATTTGTTTGGATTCAACGGTATAGTTTAAAGGGTATAAATTATACCCGTAAAATATCATTTTATCATTCTTGTGAGCAATATCATACTTGAGTACATATATCATACTTGTGAACATTTATTCGTTTACTCACAATTTTTTTTATTTTGTGATGTATATGGTTTCAACATAGGTTTTAAAATGCCGATATCTTCCAAAATACTGGGTCTAAAAACTATAATATAATTTATCGGAATCCATTGATTTAGGAGAACACTCCCGTAACCATTGTTTCTCAGTTTGATAAAGTTGATTTTCGACCAATAAGAAGCCCGGATTTTTGAAAATTTTCGAAAAATTTTTCTTGGCCTCTGAAAAATTCTGATTAAATTGTACTTTTTTTCCATAAACATCGTGGATTTCAAATGCTGAAAAACCTGTAACACCCTATTTCAACAGTCGAAATTTTTAATTAATTTTAGCAAAAAAATATCTTCGAATTAAATCAAATTAAAAATGCCTTATGGAAGTTTTAGCGATATCAAAACAAAACTTTAATAAAATCTTATATTATGTTATATTTATTGCACCTGCTAATGGCAATNTGTGTATTTTCACACGCATACATTTTTTTGTGTATGGTTTCACTTGAAAACTAATAAATGATGTTTTTATAACAACAGGTGAAATAAACTATCACAATTAAAAATGGCGTCAAAAAGCTTGTTTGAATTGTTTACTAGGCTGTCCGTAGTTTATCGTTATTAAAACTAGAATATCAGAAATGACTTTTTGATATTTTAGGCGTATATTTCCGACAATAACCTGAATTTTTTTCCTTGTCCAACAAAACTAACCTCATACAGCCTATTATTTGTTTGACAACTGTTTTTATTCAAATATTAATCAATTATATTGCCCGACAAATCCAATAAATCTCCCGTAACCATTGTTTCTCAGTTTGATAAAGTTGATTTTCGACCAATAAGAAGCCCGGATTTTTGAAAATTTTCGAAAAATTTTTCTTGGCCTCTGAAAAATTCTGAACAAATTGTACTTTTTTTCATTTTTCCATAAACATCGTGGATTTCAAATGCTGAAAAACCTGTAACACCCTATTTCAACAGTCGAAATTTTTAATTAATTTTAGCAAAAAAATATCTTCGAATTAAATCAAATTAAAAATGCCTTATGGAAGTTTTAGCGATATCAAAACAAAACTTTAATAAAATCTTATATTAATTTAAGCTATAAAAATCATATTTTACAACATTGTACACCATGTTTTGAATTTTTATTCGTCTTTTTTTGTACTTTTGAAATAATAATTATGCCTTATTATATACAAAAAATTTCTCAAGAACCTTTTTTTGGAAAATTTAGACAAATATCTCCTGCCTTGCAAAATATCAAACTCAAAGGACTGTTATTCAGCTCAGCATAGACTCCCTTAAGGTACTAGTTTAAAAGGTACTAAGTTCACCGGCTAAAATGACATTGACAAATTTGTCATTACAAGCAGATTCTAGAACTGTTTCTGAATTTTTAATATCTTGCTTAATTTTAAGTTCTGGTGCTTTTGATATTTTTCAATTGTGTGAATATATTCAATTTTAATGATTCAGTCAATTGATTAGTAACAATTAAATAGATATTGTCTGTTTGATCAGTACTTTTCTTTAAAGTTACCACTTCTGCTGTTCAAGTAAACTTGTTCGAAGTTATAAAATGGGATTTTATTTTTTCGGAGTTGAGAACGAGAATTGCTCAAGAACCTCCAGAGGAAATTTCAGTAATAAAAATTTCGAATTCTAGCTGAATAAATATCACCATATGTGAAGTTTTGTGTACAAAATCCCCATGAAGCAATAGTGTTACGAAAAACGATCTCCCAGGGATTTCCGGGAAATGATTACTTTAATTGAATCACAAAACTTCCCTCGCCTCGCCTCCCCTCTCCGTCAAATTTATTTTCGAGCGAAAAGTAAAAACCGAGTACAGTTGCCCGCATCCGCTTTTTTTCGACCTGAATTATTTCTCTGTTCTTTCGCATAACCTGAAAACGAATAAAAATTCGAAACATGTTGTATAATTCTATTTCTGATAGCAAATAAATAATAAACATGTTTATTTGTGCGACAAAAAACTAATATTATTTAATGTAATATGTTTAATTTGTTTCTTAGCCCGTAATTGAACGCTGTTTACGCGCTTAGATAGTCGAATTAAACGAAATCGAGAAATGTTTATTTTAATCTGCGGGCCCTGTTTACAAACACAATTAGGGTGTTAATAATCCAGATTTTCAGCGAAATCTTGGAAACTTTTCAAAAAACGCTGAAATAAACGACTTCGTTTACAGTTAACCTCTTTTAAACAAAGTTGTTGGTTTACTGGGGAGACTGAAAGTTAACGACGAAAATATTTTCTGATAATTATGTTTTATACAACTAGGCTTAATACAAACGGTCCCTTCCGCCTACGTATATCTCATTGTTCCGGCTGGAATTTTTTTTAATCCATAAGTGTGATTTTGCTTCTAAAATCTAGACTTGTTCAATTTTAACTTACACAAACACTGAAAACACCCTATGTTTCGAAACCAGAGCAGGCTTGTGAATGGTGAGAGTTTTTCTTAGGTTTCCATCGTCCCTTTGCGTTTTTGAGGCAAATAATATCTGCAGTAAGAAAAAATGGAGACGAGGAATCCTTATTGAGCATAAAAAATCCGGTTAACGAAATTGTATATTTAATCTTAAAAATCTGGCAAAGAATTGGCCGAAATATCCCAGGAACTTTATATTTTCTAGAGTACTTAAAAAAGTCACAAATGGAAGCGCTTTCCCCCTCCCTAAAATCCGGCGTTATACCGCACGCATTTTTTATAGTGACATTGCATTCGGCATTCAACTTTTAATGCTGCCGGTGAGTTATGTTGATTAAACTCACGATTATTGCGATTGTTTATTTCAAATGATAAATTATTTAAAATTAATTTTTATTTCAAGAATTGAATTGAGAGATTATTTATAGGCAATAATTCTGTTTCGAATTTTTTCTTAATTCAACAATCATGTACTCACTTTCACCATCATTAAAAAATAGTTTCTCGTCATTCGAAACAATAAGGTTATTCTGAGAGATTCATGAAATGAAAATATAAGGGAACACAAGCTGTATTTTCCCAAGATGTTTTTTGGCTGTTTTTTTCTTTTGTTGACTATACTTTACGAATATCGAAGAAATATAATAAGCCAAGATACCCAATGGAACTTATTGAACTAACTTAGTGTCAATAAATATCTTCAACCATCAATTTTAAAAACGACGGTGACTCAACGTTTCAGATGATATTTGAAAATATTTTTGAGGTATTTCGAGTTTGTAATCACCATAGTCAGAAACGAATTCGATGACCCTTCCATCGGTTAAAACGAATCAACAGATAAAAAATAACACAACTGATCGGCTGATTTCAAAAGATAATTCAAAAAAATTAAAAATAATGGACTTGATGCGAAAAATTATAGATTCTAAAAAAGTCGACAAAAAGACAAAAGACAGTTTAGAATTTTTAAACAGCAGTCAGAATAATGAAACATGCTGGAAAAAAGTAAAAGAGCATTTTTTTTGTTCATCACAGAGTAAAGAAAAAAAAATTGGGGAAAAGCGGAAATTTTAATATAGAATATTTTGTAACTTTACGAATTCCAAAAAAAAAGTCGAACTCAATCTTTTCTAAATGGATAAAAAAATAAGTTTAATGAGCTGATAACCATTATCTGGGTCAGCTAACGATATGGAATGCTAATAAGCAATATTCTAATCTCATAAACATATTTAATAAGTAAAACTGTTTCTGTCTTGGGGTAGAAGGTGGCGACACATTAAAGCTGAACAATTCCGAAATAAGCGGACAAATATAGTTTTTGTACACAAATAAATGTAGTAATTATATCAATACAAATTATTAAAAAAAAAAAAAAAAAAAAACAAAAAAAAAAAACAAAAAAAAAAAAAAAAAAAAATAATTAATAATAAGTTATATTATATAAAACATTAAATAATGACAAACTTCTGTATACGCACCACATTCATCCTGTAAAATAACGGTCGAGTGCTAAAATAAAAAAGATACGACAAAGAAATTAGTAAAACAAAACTGTTAGCCAACTTCATTAACTCAAATAAACGAAATAAAATAATAAGCACAAAAAAATAAAAGAACCAACTATTTTCGTAAGTTAATTACGCCATCGCCACATCGCTGCTACTCCCCTTAAGTTAATTTCAAAAATATTTTGGACCAGAGTAAAAAATAAGATAATGCCTCGAACCAAGAAAAAACTTTCGAAAGTTCTGGAGGATCAATGCGCCATACTCGCCCTGAAAATATATAATCTGAAGTAAAAAACATCAAACCGTTTTTGAGAAATTTATAACTTTCAAAGATGCATGGATGTTCCTAGCGCAACCACATCGACGATGTCTCGGGAACCGATTTTCCGATTCAAAATTCCAATGATCTTAGGGCCATGAGTAACCAGCGCCAAATCAATTCAAACGACATAGACCTAGTAACCCGTATAGCAAACACACCGTAAATTTCATTTTTGTAGTGAGCTGAGCCGGATGAAAACATAGTGTAGAATACCTATGAAGAAACTAGAAAATATTTTGGCGTTTTGATATGACACAGACCAACGAGCTGGTCTGGAAAATTCTTTTTACAGAGAAATGAAAGTAAGGACTTATAATAAGACACGGGCTCCCCGAATTCTGGTCGCAGCTCTGCAAAAGAGCCTGCCGAAACCGAGCTTGCGACCACCGAACTACTAAACCGAGCTGCCTTACACTGGAACGCGAAACCGACTTGCCGGGAACACCGGGACTTGCTGAACATAGCAGCTTGACGATCACCGGGAACTTGCTGATCACACCAAACGCGACCACGCTGAGCTGCCGATACGAATCAAACCGGGGATTGCAACTACACCGAGCTTGCGATCACCGAACTGCCTGAACGAGCTGCGACACCGAACTTTGCCTAACCGAGCGCTACTACCGGCTGCCGATCACCGAGCTGCTTTCCCTGAGACTGCCGGATCACCAAACTGCCGAATCACAAACGCCGACCACCGAGCTTGCCTGCTACCTCGAACTGCCTCAACCGGAGCTTGCCTACTACTTGGACTTCGATCACCGACTTCTAAACCGAGCTTGCTACTACCGAGCTCCAAAACCGAGCTGCGAAATCTGAATTTTCAAACGAGCTTGCAATGAACTTAAACGAGCTGCCGAATCTGAAATTTTCAACGACTTCCGAATTTGAAATTTCAAACGACTGCCGAACCGAACTTTCAAACGAGCTGCAACCGAAGCTTGCCAAATCTAAAAGTTTCAACTGAGCTCCGAATCGAACTTATCAAACGACTTTGCCAAATTTTAAATTTCAAAACGGGGATCGCCGGGGAACTGAACTTTAAACACAGCTTGCGGGAATGGAACATTACAAACCGAGCTTGCGGGGATGAAATTGTCAAACCGAGCTGGCACGAACTGAACTTCAATCGAGCTTGCGAATCTGAATTTTTTCAAACCGACTTGCCGGGACTGACTTCAAACAAGCTTGCGGGGGACGAACTCGAATGAGCTTGCCAAAACAAGCTGGGCTCTAAGCATAACGTCATCCAGCGTGAAATTAATGGTTAAAATCGACGAATACTGAAACTTAAAGTAATAAGTCGGTTTGAAAAATTAGATTAGGCAATCTCGTTTTGAAAAGTAAAGATCCAACTCGGTGGGGGAAAATCAGATTCGACAACTCGGTTCGGGCAACTCGTTCGGCACGCCGGTTTTAAATCTAGATTCGCAAGCTCTTTCGGCAAGCAGTTTTAAAAGTTCAATCAGCAGCCGTTGAAAATCAAATCGCAACTCGGGTTCGGCAATCTCGTTTCGCAGCCGTGGCGAGCTCATAACAGATCGCAACTCGGTGGCAAGCTCGGTTTGAAAAATTCATCGAAATCGTCGGAAGCTCGTGTTCGCATCGTGGAAAATTAGATCGGCAAGCTCGTCACTGGGTTGAAAAATCAGATCGCAAGCTCGTTTGAAAAATGTCAGATTCGACAAGCTCGGTTCGCAAGCTCGGTTGAAAATTTCAGATTGGCAAGCGTTGCGAATCAAGCTCGGTTTGAAAAATTCAGATTACGGCAGCCTCGGTGAAAAATTCAGATTCGGCAACTCGGTTTCGGCAATGTCGGTGTTCGGCAACTTCGGTAACGGCCCAAGTTCGGTGGTAGGCAAGTCGGTTAGGCAATTTCGTAGCAAATCCTCGGTGATCGGCAAGCTCGGTTTAGGCAAGCTCGGTTTAGGCAAGCTCGTTAGCAAGTTCGGTAAGGCAAGCTCGGGATCGGCACGGTATCGGCAAGTCGGTGGTCGGCACAGCTCGGTTTCGGCAAGCTCGGGTTCGCGCAGCTCGTGTCGGCAAGCTCGTGATCGCAAGCTCTGATCGGCAAGCTCGGTTTTCGGCAAGCTCGTTTAGGCAAGCTCTTCGGCCCGATGTACTCGTTATCAATTCTTAATCGTTAACTTTAAGAATATACAAATTGGATCGTGCAATAACATAATCAATTATTTTACAGAATACCTGTGATTAAACGCTGAATTATCTTTATTTTCTATTAATACAATGGAATAAGGAATCAGTTTGATAAAATTGTTTATATGAAGTGTGTATGAATTTCAAGGTTTTACATCGACGACTTTAATAAGATGAAGTAATCTTATTTTGACTGCGAACCTTTTTATACTCTCGAAATACCTCAAAAATATTTTCAAATATCATCTGAAACGTGAGTCACCGTCGTTTAAAATTGATGGTTGAATATATTTATTGACACTAATTAGTTCTAAGTTCCATTGGGTATCTTGGCTTATTAATTTTCGATATCGTAAAGTATAGTCAACAAAAGAAAAAAACAGCCAAAAACATCTTGGAAATTACAGCTTGTGCCCTTATTTCATTTCAATCTCTCAGAATAACCTTATGTTCAAATGACAGAAACTATTTTTTAATGATGGTGAAGTGAGTACAATATTGTTGAATTAAGAAAAATCGAAACCAGAATTATCGCCTATAAATAATCTCAATTCATTCTGAAATAAAAATTAATTTTAAATAATTATCATTAAATAAACATCGCAATATCGTGAGTTTAATCAACATAACTCACGCAGCATTAAAATGAATGCCGAATGCAATGTCACTAAAAAATGCGTGCGTATACGCCGGATTAGGAGGGGAAAGCGTCCATTTGTGACTTTGTTAAGTACTATAGGAAAATAAAAGTGGGATATTTCGGCCAATTCTTTGCCAGATTTTAAGATAAAATATCAATTTCGTTAACCGGATTTTTTATGCTCAATAAGGATCCTGCTCCATTTTTTCTTACTGCAGATATTTGCCTCAAAAACTCAAAGGACGATGGAAACCTAAAAAAACTAACACATTCAACCTGCTCTTCCGAAACATAGGGTGTTCAGTGTTTGTAAGTTAAAATTGAACAAGTCAGATTTTTAGAAACAAAATCACACTTATGTAAAAAAATTACGATTCCAGCCGAGTGACACAATGAAGAATAACAGGCGAAGGGACGCTGTATTAAGCTAGTTGTAAAAAATAATTACAGAAAATATTTTCGTCGTAATTTCATCTCCCATAAACAAACTTTGTTAAAAGAGTAAACTAAACGAAGTCGTATTTCAGCGTTTTTTGAAAGTTTCCAAATTTCGCTGAAAATCTGGATATTAACACCCTATTGGTTTGAAACAGCCCGCAGATTAAAATAAACATTCTCGATTTCGTTAATCGACTATCTAAGCGCGTAAAACAGCGTTCAATTACGGGCTAGAAACAAATTAAACATTTTATATCCCTTTAACACCTTTGGGTATTGATAGATGTGCTGAAAAGAAGAGAAACGCGTCCTCATTGAGTGGCTAGAAGGCAGGATGTTAGATGCTCCCCCACACATCTGCAAATACCCACAAGGTGTAAAGGATATCCTTAACACTTTGTGATTGAAAGATGTAGGTTGGGAGCCAATCCTAACACTCCTGAGACCCCACCAGCCATCGCGCGGCTTTCTCCTTTTCAGCTACATCGACCAGTCACCCAAAGGTTTAAAGGGAATTTAAATAAATATTTTTGTCGAACAAATAAACATGTTATTATTTATGCACAAAATAGAATAGAGCACACTTCTTCGGGGAATTTTTATCTTCAGGTTGCCTAAAAGAACAAAAAATAAGTCAGTTCGATAAAAGCGAGCGGGCAACGTAATGATTTTTACTTTTCGCCGAAATAAAGTTGACGAGAGGAGCGAGGCGAGAAGTTTTGTGCGAGAGCAAACATGTTACATCGGGCCATAAACTGCATCTGCCTCAATTAAGGAATCACCGGAAATCCTGAAATCGTTTCCCGTAACACTAGGATGCTTCATGGGATGGTACCAAAACTCACATAATGTGCTAGTATCAGCTAGAATCGAAATTTATACTGAAATTTCCTCTGGAGGTTCTCAGCAATTACCGTTTCAACTCGAAAAATAAAAATGCCCATTTAACCTCGAACATGTTACTTGAAAACACAGAAATGTAAACTAAAAGAATAAGTAAACGATGCAACGACAATATCTTATTTTAATGTTACTCACTCAATTGACTGAATCATAAATGAAAATATTCAAACAATGAAAAAATAGCAAAACACCAGAACTGAAAATTAACAAGATATAAAAGTTCAGAAACAGTTCTAGAATCTGCTGAAAGGACAAATTGTCAAGTCATTTAGCCGTGAACTTAGTACTTAAAACTATACCGTAAGGGATCCTATGCTGAGCGAAGAACATCCTTGAGTTTGATATTTAAATCAGAATATTTTGTCCTAATTTTCAAAAAAGGTTCTTGAGCAATTTTGTATATATGCCTTATTCACTACTTGTAATATCCCGGCTACTACTGCAAACCACTACGCCTAATCATGCCGGGATTTAACAAAAGTGAAAGGGATACGCATATTGAACGAACTTCCAATCTAAAAACGTTTCAACGGAGCCAGGGATGAATCCATATGCTCTCTCTTTTGAAAGTGTAAAGATAATAGAGATAGATGTGTTTTTCCTTTCGTTTTCTCGCGTTGTGGCAAACCTACGCGTTGGCCACGCTCGCCAGCAATGACAATTGATAGTATATGGAGCGCTCGCGATCAGAGCAATTCAAGCAATGCCAAGTCAACAAAGCCGAATTTAAAAAAAATAGACTATACCAGGGCTAAGACATTCAGGGGAGAATATATTCAGGTTATTAAATTAGATAGAAGTGAGAATAAAATTAGGTGGCGTCCAAGGTATCTAATTTGAGGTAGAAAATAGCCGCATTTAAACGTTGTAATTTGACATGGGCCCATGGTTTTTTTTATAATAAAGTTAGAACTTCAAATGAGGCAGATCACTTGCATCCTGACAAAAAATTGTATTTTTTAATCCAACCAAGGGCTAAAACAGTTGATTGCCTGACACGCTGGCGCATAGCGATTCACATAGCGATTCCCCTATTCCACATGAACTATAAATATCCAAGCCCAACAAGAATTTTGTCTCAATGAAACGAATTCCAAATTGGGGTCTCATATATTTCCGTTTCTACTGAAAGTTGCAATTTATTTGACTCAAAAATAGGGCGGCCGCGCAGGCACTTAAGATCTTGACAAAGTACTCTTTACCAGGGTTGCTCTTTCCCTATTACAGTAAAAGCAAAATAGTCAACTATTATAATTTGAGATACAAAAGCCCTTAATTTATTTTTATCAGTTAAAGGGGTTGACGACTCTGATTTGACATTTCCTGTGAAAATACTGAAACTAACAGTCACGGAAAAAACCTGAAAATGCTACGGTATTTCTAGATCTACCTTATCTGCGAAAAAGACATCACAAATATTTTTGATCATTACACAAATAGGTACAGTGTACGACCAAAGGACAATTTTTCCCAAACGCAAAAACTATCCCCCGATAGTAATTGAGCGCAAACATTGCACATACACGTAACGGGACATTCGACTTTTGAGGCAGCCTTTGAATCGACTACTGATAAATTCTAGAACGCCAATAACGACGATTTTCCCAATTCAGAACCTTCAAAAAGGTCGCCATAACGCGCTCGATCGACTTGATGGGATCGGATCGTCTTTTTTTCGGATCGATCGAATGTTTTTGAAACTTCGATCCGATCAAGTTCGATCCGATCGGGTTTTTGGAAATGCGATGCCGATCAAGGTTGAAATGTCGATCCGATCGGTTTTTGACATGTCCGACGATCAACGTTCGATCCGATCAGGTTTTAAATTGTGATCCGATCAAGTTCGATTCCATCACGTTTCTGAAAATTGTTCGATCAATCTATTCGATCCGATAGTTAATGAAACTGTCGATCCGATCAAGTTCATCCGATCAGGTTTTTGTAATCTTCGATCCGATCAAGTTTGATCCGATCAGGTATTGAAATATTGTAACGAATCTAATAATTTCGATCTAGATCAAACGAATTTTTAAATAATGCGAGGGTCGCGCAATTCGAAAAAATTTGGACGGATGGTGGACCGCCGAAAAAATTATCGGATCGGTGGACCGGATCGGTAGGGTCCCCAAAAAAATCCGATCGTACGATCGGTAGTATCCCGAACAAATTGGAAGGGTCGTTTTTTCTTTAAAAAAAACTTTCAAGGTAACAGCGTTCACGTAGAGAAAGCTATTTTTCGGAGCCAAAAAACGGCGCAGAACATAACATCGCATAGACCCTACA
>SCLH01000375.1:112619-123945 GCA_004367855.1 Oikopleura vanhoeffeni | reverse complement strand
AACATAGTTGTAGGGGTTAACTATTGAAGAAGATATTTTTGGCGTTTTTTGATATGACACGAGACGCCAACAGCTGCGTCTGGAAGATTTTTTTATCTAGAGAATGAATGTTAATGGACCTATAATAAAGTCACCGGGCTTGCCGAAATTTCTGTCGGCAAGCTCTGCAAAAGAAGCTTGCCGAAACCGAGCTTGCGACCACCGAACTTACCTAAACCGAGCTTGCCTACCACTGAACTTGCCGAAACCGAGCTTGCCGATACCGAGCTTGCTTTACAAAAGAGCTTGCGATCACCGAACTTGCGATCACCAAATTGCGACCACCGAGCTTGCCGATACCGAACTTGCCCAACCGAGCTTGCCTACTACCGAGCTTGCCGATCACCGAACTTGCCTAAACGAGCTTGCCTACTACCGACGCTTGCCGCGATCACCGAGCTTGCCTTTACCGAGCTGCCGATCACCGAACTGCGATTACAAACTGCCGACCACCGAGCTTGCCGATACCGAACTTGCCTAAACCGAGCTTGCCTACTACCAGCTTGCCGATCACCAAACTTGCCGACCCACCGACTGCCGATACCGACTTGCCTAAACCGAGCTTGCCTACTACCGAGCTGCCGCATCACCGACTTAGCCTCAACCGAGCTGCCTACTACCGAGCTTGCCAAAAGAAGCTGCCAAAACCGAGCTTGCCGAATCTGAATTTTTCAAAAACCGAGCTGCCGATCTGAACTTTTTCAAACCGAGCTTGACCGAATCTGAAATTGTTTCAAGCCGAGCTTTCCAAAACGAGCTTTGCCGAATGTTTGAAATTTTCAAACACGAGCTGCCGAATCCGAACTTTTCAACCAAGCTTGCCGAACCGAGCTTGCCGAAACCGAGCTTGGCCGAATCTAAATTTTCAAACCGAGCTTGCCGAATCTGAACTTTTCAAATCGAGCTTGCCGAATCTGAATTTTTTCAAACCGAGCTTGCCGAATGCTGAACTTTCAAACCGAGCTTGCCGAACTGAACTTTCGAATTTGAGCTTGCCAAAACAAGCTGGTAGCTTGCTAATGCATTAAGCGTCATCAAGCGTGAAATTAAGGGTTGTAATAGACGGATAAATAACTGAAACTTAAAAGTATAAAGTCGGTTTGAAAAATTTCAGATTCGGCAAGCTCGGTTTTGAAAAGTAAAGATTCGGCAAGCTCGGTTGAAAAAATCAGATTCGCAAGCTCGGTTTCGGCAAACTCGTTTCGGCAAGCTCGGTTTGAAATTTCAGATTCGGCAAGCTCGGTTTCGGCAAGCTAGTTTGTAAAAGTTCAGATTCGGCAAGCTCGGTTGAAAAATTCAGATTCGGCAAGCTCGGTTTCGGCAAGCTCTGTTTCGGCAAGCTCGGTTGGAAGCTCGGTCGGCGAGCTCGATTTTAAAAGTTCAGATTCGCAAGCTCGGTTCGGCAAGCTCGGTTTGAAAATTTCAGATTCGGCAAACTTGGGTTTCGGCGAGCTCGGTTGGAAAGTTTAGATTCGGCAAGCTCGGTTTGAAAAATTCGATTAGGCAAGCTCGGTTTCGGCAAGCTCGGTTTGAAAAATTTCAGATTCGACAAGCTCGGTTGGCAAGCTCGTTTGAAAAATTTCAGATTTGCAAGCGTCGGTTTGGAAAAATTCAGATCGGCAAGCTCGGTTCGGCAATCTCGGTTTGAAAAAAGTTCGGATTCGGCAATCTCGGTTTTGAAAAATTTCAGATTCGCAAGCTCGGTTTCGGGCAAGCTCGATTTGAAAAGTTCGGATTCGGGCAATCTCCGGTTTGAAAAATTTTCAGATTCGCAAGCTCGGTTTCGGCAAGCTGGGTTCTTTGAAAAAAATTCAGTGATCGGCAAGCTCGTTTCGGCAAGCTCAGGTTTGAAAATTCAGATTCGGCAGCTCGGTTTCGCAAGCTCAGTTTGAAAAAGTTATATTCGCAAGCTCCGGTTTTGAAAAATTTCAGATCGCAAGCTCGGTTTGAAAAATTCAGATTCGGCAAGCTCGTTTGAAATTTCAGGTTCGGCAAGCTGGGTTTGAAAAAATTCAGATTCGACAAGCTCGGTTCTCGGCAAGCTCGGTTTGAAAATTTCAGTTCGGCAAGCTCGGTTTGAAAAGTTCAGATTTGCAAGCTCGGTTTCGGCAAGCTCGGTTTGAAAAATTTCAGATTCGGCAAGCTCGGTTTGAAAAAGTTCAGATTCGGCAAGCTCGGTTTCGGCAAGTCGAGTGTTCGGCAAGCTTCGTATGCCAGTCAGTGGTAGGCAAGCTCGTTTGGCAAGTTCGGATCGGCACAGCTCGGTGATCGGCAAGCTCGGTTGTAGGCAAGCTCGGTTTAGGCAAGCTCGGTTTAGCAGTTCGGTTAAGGCAAGCTCGGTGATCGGCAAGTTCGGTATCGGCAAGTTCGGTGGTCGGCAAGCTCGGTTTCGGCAAGCTCGGTGTTCGGCAAGCTCTGTTTCGGCAAGCTCGGTGATCGGCAAGCTCTGATCGGCAAGCTCGGTTTCGGCAAGCTCGTTTAGGCAAGCTCTTTCGGCCCGATGTACTCGTTTATCAATTCTTAATCGTTTAACTTTAAGAATATTACAAATTGGACTGCAATAACATAATCAATTATTTTTACAGAATACCTGTGATTAACGCTGAATATTCTTTTATTTTTTCTATTAATTGACAATGGAATAAGGAAGCCATGTTTTGATAAAAATTGTTATATTGAAGTGTTGTATGAATTTCAAGGTTTTACATCGACGACTTTAATAAAGATGAAGTAATCTTATTTTGAGCTTTGCGAACCTTTTTTACTTTGCTTGTGACACCGGTTTGTGCCATTTGGCAAGCAATGTAAAAATTTTTTATTATTTTCAAAACATCTCGATTTAATTTCGGGTGTTAAAGGCTACTTTTGTTTTCAAAGTCAGGAGATTTTCAATATTTAAACGCAATTCAAGGTCAATTTTTTTTTCCTAAAAAGCTGTTTTTTCTCTTTTTTTAATGAAAAAAAAACTTTCATATTAAGGAAATTTTTTCATTTGGATAATGATTCTCCCACTAATTAGCCCATATCACTCGAAAATGCATGAAATTTATTAATATTGCCTTCAAAAAAAATCTCACATCGGGTTAAGTTGGAAATGGAGTTATAATGAAAAGTCGTTTTTGATATATAAACGTTTGCAAGAATGAACACTTTAATTGAAGATAAAAACTAAAAAAAAAATTTCAATTTTTTTCTTTCATAAATCACTTCGAAAAAATGTAACAATCTGCCACATCGCTGCTACCCCCTTAACTTTGAGACCGTGAATGAATACTTAATTGAATACAGCGCAAGTTAACAATATCTTATGTTCAAGCTCACAATGGGCTTGATAAATTATAAAAAGATCCTGTTGAAATAAGAAACATCCTTAATTTGACCAATGGTACATGGACTTATGGTGTTTATGAAATCAATAACTCTTTTAAAGGGCCGTTTAAAATGATAACTTTATTATTAATATTAATGTTTTTACATGGTTCATCAAAAAATGTTTTTCACACAATTTGATTGTGTTCAAATAAACTTACAATTACCCCTTTCATATCGAATTTGAGAATTTACAGAAATAATTTCACATAACAACACAATTTCTGAATTTCTTGTCAAAATAGCTTATCGCACAGTTAAAACCAACATAATTTTCCAAGTCTAAGGCACGAACAGCAGGCTAACAAAGCGGCAATTTTAAATCCCTATTCCCACATTTTTCCTTAATTACGATATAGAAAAAGAGAAAAAAAGCATATATTTAAGCCATCGTTATAAAAACCTTGCAAACAATAGTTTTTTCAAATTTTTGAGGTTAACCTTTTCATGAGGCCTCACACCCTTTGACTATCTGAAGGCGAACATATTTTCGGGGGCCAAAACGGCGCAGAAACAATATCGTCATAGATCTTTTGTTCAAATACTTCATGGAGTTTGCAATTTCATTTCCAAAAATATTTTCAAAAATTTTATACGAGTAGCTGTTCGAAATATATTTTTCTTTCTTTTTTTAGGATTTTCGCCAAAATTTATTGTGTGAAAACGATACATAATATCGAAATTCTGAGTAGGTCAGTTTTTAGGAAAATATTTTAGGATTATTTTGATATAAGTTTATGTATTCTGCAGTCTCTATACGAAGAATAATTTTCTCACAATTGATGTTTATGAAACTCAAAATAATTAAAAAAAATATTCTTCAAAAAGTTATCTTCCAAAAAAATTAAACGGCAATTTAACCCAAATAAAGCCAACAAAGACAAATCGATCAAGTGTAGAACATAAAGTGGTGTGAAGAGGTTAAAAAATTCTTAATGTAATACAAATAAAAAATAGTACATACCATTCCCCTCAAACAATTATTTGCGATCTTAACTTTTTGCTACTCCAGCATACTTTCTTGAAGCAATTAAATTGGATCAAATAGTTTGCTGAAAGAAGAGAGAGATTAAGATTACCAATATTTTGCATCAAATATAGGGTGCCCTTGGAGTGTATTGGAGTGATTTCTTAAACTGAGATAATAAGCCAATGGTTCTTGGAATTTCCCAAATTAAAAAAAGTCTTTAATTCAAATGTTGCTAATGAATGCTGCAAATTGCAAGTTTCAATTCTCGACAAAATTGAATGAAAAATGTATTTATTCCCAAATTATCGGTTGGAAGAATGTTTTCGCCAAATGGGTTTGAAATACAATTTTCCAAGAGTTTCAATTTTACTTTAGACACAGGAATTCAATTTAACAGAAATAAGGTTGAACTTATACTTCGAAAACTCGTTTGATGAATATCTTTAATCGAGAACGAACGAGCATTTTGTGTCAAATGCGGCGAATTAATCCAAATTAATTTGGCTCCTGAAAACGAGTCATCTGATTAAGTCTTCAGATAGCTCAAACTGAGCACAAATATCTAGTGAATAATACCATTAGAAAAAATTGGTCCGAATCGGAGCATTTTTGTATTTCTTTGGAGATTACTGAAATTGTTAAATTATCAGTTTTTGTTAAACAATTGAGAACAATGGTCTTATTCGGACCTTTTTTTTTGTTAATTTATTCTTCTCGATATTTGTGCTTAGTTTGAGTTATCTAAGAACTAAATTGGATGAGTCGTTTCCGAAAGCCGAATTAATTCGGATTTATTCGCCGCCTTTGACTCAAAATGCTCGTTCTGCCTTGATTAAAGATATATGATAACGTCGCAACGTGAGCTTATCAATATATTTTAGCACTATTTTCATACAATGGAACAATCAGATTTTTATCCTCTTCAAATCAAATTGGTCCGAGTTATAAATCAAGCCTGATAAGATTCAGTACTTTGTTGGTTCAACCTACGATTCAAGTGAAGAAAATTTCCGTTTATTGATCATCAAAGGCTGTTATGATAATTCATTTTGCGGTAATTTTGACTGCATAATAGATTTAAAGATATTTTGTGACCTTTTCCATGACTTGGAGCGCTCCTTTATTATTTTGCATTAATTTTCCAGCTCACCAGTTAACTGCTAAAGCAGGAATTAAATTAAATAAAATGAGTCCATGAAATTATCAAAAATTTTAATTCATATTTGAGTCATTGAATCGATGGATGTGATCGGTCAAAAATTTACAATTGAAGTCATTCAAAACACAGTCTTTTTAGCACGACTAATATTCGACCTCTATCTTACACGGGGCACTATATAGGGGCCGTTTTGGTCGACATAATTTACGAGGGTGGTTTTGGATAGTTTAGCTGTAATAATAGTTCTCATTGGCGGATTGACAAAAAGTACGCATGGGTCGACCAAAAAGTATTTCGCTTTGATATTTGAACTTAAATCTTGCACGGGAAAAAAATCTGAATTAACCATCGGCTGGTTTGAAACGAGCTTCAAACGGAAGTGATATTTTTAAGAAAAAATTATAGTCCTACAAGGTTTTTGAAAACAAAATCATGATTGTATATCCCCTATTCACACTTTTGTGAATATACCGGCCCGGATAAAAAAACAGAGTGTATTTTGAAGTAGTAGGGCCGAGATATTCACAAAAGTGTGAATAGGGGATATGATGGTTGTATATGTGATCTCTATAGCGCGTGTTCGAATCCCAGTAGTGTCGAATCACACGCCGCATTCTTGCCTTTTATTATACTCAATACAATCACTGAGACAAAACTAGTGGGATTCGAACACGCGCTATGAAGATCACCATCATTTTCAAGATTCACTTATGTTGGAAAAAAATATCCCGTGAAGTTCACGATGAACCTGGTATCATGAAATGATTTTTTTCAAAAATAACTTAGAAAATTTTCTGACGGAGTGAATAAAATATTCTTTTATAAAGAATTAATAGAATGAAATTTAATTCGCAGCTTTATGCCATCTTTCGTTAGATAAAGAAAAAAAAGATGTCATAATTATGTTCAAAATGGATATTTGTCGTGTCTTGATTCACAAACTCTTTTCATTTTAGCAAACACTTGAAATTTCCAAAATGAAAATAGCTAACTTATTTGTTGTTGCGTTCGTTAAAAGAGAAAGGATGAAAATTATAAAATGCTTAAAATTAGTAAAACCTACATTTTCAGGATATAAATTTTCGATCTTTCCAAAGTGATTTGCTTGATAGTTCTTTGCTGGTATGTCCTGATGCCGAGCGCATCAAAGAAAACCTGATATTTGGAGAGAGAAAGAAACAAAAAGCCGGATCACAGAAAATTGTCGGTGGCTGGGAAGTGAAAAGTATTACTAGCTGGCCATTTATAGTTTGAGGTACGAAAAATTCTAGATCGAATCAAGCAAGTCGTAATCCAATCTCAGAATTTTCGAATTCTTGGACAAAAACTTGAAATAAGTTATATCCCCTATTCACACTTTTGTGAATATCCCGGCCCTGATTAGGAAACGTAGTGTGTTTTTAAATAGTAGGGCCGGGATATTCACAAAAATGTGAATAAGAGATATGTAGGGTTCGGACGGAGAGAATTGGGGTCCAAAAAAACAATATGCAACTTTGAAACTTAAAATTTTTTTTTTTTACGATAATTTCAAAAGTTTTAAAATTCTTCCCCATTTTTTTCCGTTTTGAGCTCAATTCAAAAGTTATAAAGTTAAAATTTTTGCCGGTCTGAACCCTAGTTATCTGATATAACTTATATCCTTTTCCATCCGTTGAGAATATTAAAAATATGAGTGACCCTATAGCGCGTGTTCGAATCCCACTAATGTTGTCTGAATGATTTTCTTAGTGATCACGCACCGGTAAACTTTAGCGGTTCCAATATTAATCACCCTTTCCTATGATCATATACAAAAAATCATTAAGACAACATTAGTTGGATTCTAACACACGCTTTAGGGTTGGTTTCATTTTTAAGATGCATTTCGGTTGGGAAAAGGAAATCGTTTAATAATTGTGAACANGGTGTTATATGTGATCTCTATGAGCGCGTGTTCGAATCCAGTAGTGTCGAATCACACGCCGCATTATTGGCCGGAGAGGGGGGGGTTGATCGGCTGATAATACGAACAGATCAACTTTGGCGCTCCAAATATCAAGCATTCTTGCCTTTTATTATACTCAATACAATCACTGAGACAAAACTAGTGGGATTCGAACACGCGCTATGAAGATCACCATCATTTTCAAGAATTCACTTATGTTGGAAAAAAATATCCCGTGAAGTTCACGATGAACCTGGTATCATGAAATGATTTTTTTCAAAAATAACTTAGAAAATTTCTGACGGATGAATAAAATATTTTTTTATAAAAGATTAATAGAATGAAATTTAAATTCGCAGCTTTTATGCCATCTTTCGTTAGATAAAGAAAAAAAGATGTCATAATTATGTTCAAAATGGATATTTGTCGTGTCTTGATTCACAACTCTTTTCATTTAGCAAACACTTGAAATTCCAAAATGAAAATAGCTAACTTATTTGTTGTTGCGTTCGTTAAAAGAGAAAGGATGAAATTATAAAATGCTTAAAATTAGTAAAACCTACATTTTCAGGATATAAAATTTTCATCTTTTCAAAGTGATTTGCTTGATAGTTCTTTGCTGGTATGTCCTATGCCGAGCGCATCAAAGAAAACCTGATATTGGAGAGAGAAAGAAACAAAAAGCCGGATCACAGAAATTGTCGGTGGCTGGGAAGTGAAAAGTATTACTAGCTGGCCTTTATAGTTTGAGGTACGAAAAATTCTAGATCGAATCAAGCAAGATTTAATTATTTCAGTTTTAAAATCCTTTAATAGTTTGTTCTCAGAATTTTCGAATTCTTGGACAAAAACTTGAAATAAGTTATATCCCCTATTCACACTTTTGTGAATATCCCGGCCCTGATTAGGAACGTACGTAGTGTTTTTAAATAGTAGGGCCGGGATATTCACAAAAATGTGAATAAGAGATATGTAGGGTTCGGACGGAGAGAATTGGGGTCCAAAAAAAACAATATGCAACTTTGAAACTTAAAAAATTTTTTTTTTTACAATAATTTCAAAAGTTTAAAATTCTTCCCATTTTTTTTCCGTTTTGAGCTCAATTCAACAGTTATAAAAGTGAAATTTTGCCGGTCTGAAACCTGATATCTGATATAACTTATCCTTTTCCATCCGTTGAGAATATTAAAAATATGAGTGACCCTATTAGCGCGTGTTCGAATCCCACTGATGTGTCTGAATGATTTTCTTAGTGATCACGCACCGGTAAACTTTAGCGGTTCCAATATTAATCACCCTTTCCTATGATCATATACAAAAAATCATTAAGACAACATTAGTTGGATTCTAACACACGCTTTAGGGTTGGTTTCATTTTTAAGATGCATTTCGGTTGGGAAAAGGAAATCGTTTAATAATTGTGAACAATTTTGTCATCGTTTGCATACAAATTGTTCATTATGAACAAAAATATTCTATAATTTGTAAAATAAAAACCCAATTTATATGAGAGACATGATTTTGATCTTTTAATATGATAAAAAACTGAAATAAAATTTTATGAAATTGGACATCAATTGGTTCATTTTAATAAATGAATCAAATAGTAAGAAATCTTCACCAAAATATCTCGTTTAAATACAAAATTACGAGTTATACCAATACGATACCTAATACGAGGTATAAAATAACCAACGCAAAGGGAAATTTTTACTTAAAATTGATACCTTTTTCAAATTTGTATTTCACTTGGTGATTTTGTTAACTTCTGTCTATTCACCTTTGTTAAGCAAAATAAAGCCATTTTAAAAATTTTGCCAAATTTAAAAATTTTCGGTCATGTTGTAGGCCAAACATAAAAAAGTTTTTAATTTCTGACTTTTTTCGAAATTTGATTATCACAAAATAATGTGAAACCAAATCAATTTTTGTATTTTGATTGTTTCTATCTAATTCAAAGGTCATACAGATGAATGTGGAGTAGCATACATTGGTGAAAACATCGCCCTAACTGCTGCACATTGCTGTGAGTTCCTTCACAAGCCAAACAAACCGTTTTCAAATGCTTTTTTCGGAAGCACCAAGGTAATTTTCGACTAACAAAAACATTGATTGAAATTATAAATGAATTCAAGCGTTATAAAGGAAGAAAGGTTGGAATCAGTAAATATCGAATTCATCCCGATTATTCGTCAATAAGAGGTTTCAAAAATGATATTTGCATGCTACAACTAGCAGAGGATTTATCTGACGAGTGTCTGAAAGATATGATCAAACCGATTTCCTTGTTGGAAGAACCACCAACTGTAGGTCAGTCTTAATTGAAGTAACGATGAAGATCCAAATTCACAGTTTTCAGAATATTTTCGTTTTTTACTCATATTTGAATTATTTCAGTTTCCTCAACGGAAGCTAACGGATAGTTTGAGAATTTTGTTTGAATATCATCATCTAAGTTAAATTGCAAAGTTGATGCTAGAGTAAAATTTTCAATGCCATTATTTCTGAATCATCCGTTTCTAAAGATAGAATCTAAAACGTTTAACTATCTCACAAGTTTTATTTTTTATCATCTCTGAAGTTCTATCTGCGCACACTCTCCATTTCTCACTCACACATCTGTGTTCCGAAACACAGATTAAATTTACACCGAATCGTAATCACTTGAGTGCGCCTCATTGGTCGCAAAGTAAAACTAATTTAAAAAAGGCTTCGACACCTTTTAATCTAAATCCCTGGAAATCATGTTGCTGAGTTCTAGAATTTAACAGGTTATGTACTTTTTCAATGAATAACAATTGAAAATTGCATCCAACTGCAATATTTTTTTGATTATATCGTTAAAAAATTACAAACATGTATTCATTCCAAATTCAAAATCAAGTTATCTATTTTGTATACTACGATTTAGCTGAAATTGTTTGTTTATGATTCAAGAGTTAAATTATCTTTCAATTTCTTACCAAAACATTCTGAGTTAAATCGGAATATTCAAAATAAATAAGTTCAATTATCGATAATTCATAGCTAATTCGTAGTTTTTGAGACCGTACTCTTTCAAGTTTTCAGCAAACTTCCTAGGTGTGTCGTCTGGCCTACCAGTTAATAAAATTGCACAATTTTAAATTGACCTTCACCTGCGCCGCTGTTATCAAACCACAGAGACGAAAAATTTTATTGGAATATTAATTTTATTCAGCGGAATATGAAAAACAAACCTGAATGCTTCCTTTTTCTATGACTTGAAAAAATAATGAAAATTAACAAATTGATGATTTAGGTGCTGATTTACACGTAGCTGGTTGGGGAATTACGAAAATTGATGGTGACACACTCTCTGGTGCTCTGATGGAAACTCTCGTGCCGATTGTGGACTCATCCAAATGTGCATCGGATTATCATGTCGCGCAAATAGATATTACAGATCCATTTTCACTTGATTTTGATCCTAATTATGTTCCAGTAAGTTTTTGATGAAAAATTTTAAACTTTGTAAAACGTCTTTATTTTGATTTCAAAATAATAAAATTTCATTTTGCAAATCACAAATGATAAAAAAATGTTGATAAACTTGAAATATGATAATTCGGACTGAGGTTATGAACGATAATCAAAATTTTTAAAAAAGGAAATACCTTATTTTTAAAACTAACTTAGTATAAAAAAACTTTTTTTATTTTGATGCATAATTTCAGCAAAAAAAAAATATTTTCTGATAAGTTTTTTGCTAATTGAATCATGCAAAACTGGTGAGATTTGTAAAAAAAATAAATTTAACAGTTAAATAAAACTTGACTAAAAATCAACAAAATACGTTTCTCACTTGAATTCTCAAGACCAGCTCCATCAACATATATTGTTA
>SCLH01000375.1:92425-112610 GCA_004367855.1 Oikopleura vanhoeffeni | reverse complement strand
ACTCAATCTTAAAATTCGAATTATGTATTTGTTATAGCTGCAAATAAGCAAGGATCAATTTTGCGGTGCCCATGCTGATCTTGGACATGATTCGTGCTCAGGAGATTCAGGTGGACCTGCTGTAGTCATTTCAGATGGTGTCCCCAAGCCAGGGTAAAAAATGCGATTTTCAACTTGCATGGCGTTAGTTTTTTTAGCTGTCAGTAATATTGAATAATGCTTCGCCAGTTGAAAAAAACAAGTTTCAAAATCAACTTTCAAGATTTATTTTTGTTTTTGGGTTCAAAAAAAAATAGAGAAAAGCTCTATTTAAAACAAATTTTCAAAATACACAAATCCTAATGAGAGCTCAAAGTAAAAGTTTTGAAATTTCCGCTTTTGCAATTCTAAGTGGCGTGAATCACAATAAAATTTTACATTGGTAAAAATCGAAAACATGATCATCAAAAAATTATTTTAATCGAACTTGTAGTATTCGGTAGGAACAACAAAAATAGACCTGATTAGATCTTATCTATTAACGAAGCACTTTAAGTTTTTGTGCTGGCATTGAAAAATTTGGAAGAAAATTATGTACCGTTTTCCAAGAATCAGCATTTCCGAATCAGCCTTGATTCAATTCTTCAATTTATTTCTAACATTTCAAGTCGAATGATATCAACACTTAGCTGATGGAATTTTATAAATTCCTCGCATTAATCATTTTATTTATTGCTTCTTAGAGCATAACAAACAAATGACCTACCGCAGGCAAAATAAGAATTGTTGAACCTACCTTATTTTTGTTTAACTTTGAATTTTAAAATAAAAATTTTTTTGATTATTAATCGGGGTTTTGACTTTTGTGACAAAAGTGTGTCCAAACTTATATCAATACATTTGCAATTATGTTTGTAATGTTGATCATGCGTTTTTTAGACTTAAAACAACCTTGTAAAAAAGCTTTAAAACAATCAACATTTGAAAACAAGGTTGTAAATTCCCTTTTTTTTCTTGAAACTCAATTTTTGCCAGTTGTCCAGAATTATGACATTTTTTGGGCATTTAATTCTACTTTCTTTCGCATTTTTCACCCTACTCAACGCTAGCTGGGCTTGTTAGTTGGGGAGTTGGTTGCGGTGAAGTCTTTCCTGGTACAGATATACTTGCATCTGGTATTTATGCAAATGTGTATACTAAAGCTACTGCAAAATGGATAAAGGAAACGAAAGATGAACTCAATCGAAAAGAAAACGAAAAAACTACCACAGAAACTATGCTGACAACAAGTAATTTATTTAGGCATTTCAAAGATATCAGAATCATAAGCTATACATATCAAATATATCAAAATTGAACTCACAACGCTTTTCAAACTTCAACCTAAGCATACACAACTAAAGTGTGGATTATAGATTTTGGTGCGTTTTGGGATTAATAAGCATAAAGTATTATATTTGGTTCGCACCAGAAAATTACAAAACGGCAGTTTCAACAAACAAAAAGACACTTTAGAAATTAAAAATTAAATGCAGTCAAAGCATTTTGGTAAGTAGTATTATTTTTAGATTCATGAATTATCTTAAGAAAAAGTGGACCAATGAGGGCTTTTTATTTTTCACTATGAAATAAAAGCATTTTGAATCTTAAACCAAATGTGTGAAAAGCGCGCCGAAAAATACGAATTGTTTTCTGATAGTCGATTATGGACCATAATTTATGGTGCGTGAAATGAAAATATTTAAGATATAAAGCCAGTTCCCTTCAACTACACTGTAATTTTTTTTGACATAAATCTTGATTCAAAGTAAGGATTGCCGCTGAAGTTGCGAGCACTTAATACACAGACAATTTAATTAAGCAAACTATTATAATAATCAATTAAAATCTCAGCTAGGTAAAACAAAAATATTTTCGCTGACAAATGTTTTGTCTCAAAGTTTTTATTTGACCTGCCCTAATATGATCTGCGGAAAATTCAAAATAATTGAATTCTCAAATATCTTTTTTGGTGGCAATAATCACGGGACGAAAATATTTTATATGTGAGTTATTTTTTATGTGAGTTAAGTTTGGTTTGTAAGATTCCTGGGTCAAACTCAAAATATATTATCGTAAAATATATAACATATTTCGTTTGGAATTAATTGAAACAATTTCAAGATCAAACAAAGGGATGCAAATTTTTTAAAATGCAACATAATTGAGCGCGTTTACATCTACTCTTCGTTTTTTTAATTTATTCTTGTCAAAACACAGGTATGAAAGAAAAAATTCCGGACATGTGGACCAAAATAGATATACATTTATTTGTTTAATATGAAGAATGTTATAATATCCCTTCAACACATTTATGATGATTTAGGTTCGTTTTTAGAGTTGCACATTATTTGTGAGTCATATTTATCGTATTTGATAAAATTGTCTGTCCGGTAGTTTCTAAAAAAAATTAGGATTTTCCGTAATAAATTCGCCGAGATTATTTTTTGTAGCGCTTCAAAGTCAAAACCTTTCATGAAATAAATCTCGGCAAATTTATTACGAAAAATTCGAATTTATTGTATAAACTACCGAAAAGACAATGCGAAAATTTAATTATAAAGGAAATTTTAATATTTTATCAAATACGATAAATATGACTCAAAAATGATGTGCAAGTCAAAAAACGAACATAAATCATCATAAATGTGTCAAAAGGATAATTGCGGAAAGTTTTAGGTATGGAATTTATTTTTTGTAATCAAATTATGATCACTTCTCTAAGAAAAAAGAATTGAGCTGGTACAGCCTTAACTTAATTTTATTGTCTTTGGGTCAAATTTTATTACGTATCCTTTGCCGTTTTAAATAACACTATTCGTAATCAAATGTTATTATAAACGTCTTTATTTAAATTATCATATCAAACATGCAGCTTTTCAATCTCCGAAACTTTTGCCTCGAAAATTTGATCAAATGCATTTATAATTTGGTATAAGAGAAAAATCTTACTTTATTGGAATTTTATTTTATTGGGAAAATCATTATGTGGAATAATTTTAAGAGAACAAAACTTGCAAATTTATATATAAGAATCATGTCAAGATCTCGTTATGTCAGAAGCAGGGAGATAATTTCAAGAAAAAGTCAGGTACATCTTGCATTATGTTATTTTCGGTTTCGACCTAATAATAAATTTTTTCTTTGAGTAATTTTCAATCATTTCATCGGAGTATTCTCTCTTATATATATTATTATTATATGTTATTTGTTTGAAAGATCAATTAAGTATCAGAACGTTCACAAATAAAATGACTCTTTGAAGGAAATGACTTTTGTTGAATAAACATCTTTCAAGAAAAAAAAATCTTGAAGACTTATTTTACGGTATGATCAAGTTTTTTTAAACTTTATCAATAAGGGAAGGTTAATTGAGGAAAGACAATCAGAGAATTGACATTCAATAATCGACAAGCAATTTTTGTTTTTTCACTGATTTTAATCCGAATTTCTTCGGTCATAATTGGACATCTTCTATCCCTTTACGAGGAAGGTAGATATTTTTTAATTTGGTATAGTGCAGTATATACTTTAAGTTGTACAAATGTACAAAACCAAATTTATAAATCTCTACCTTCCTGGTAAAGGAATATAAAACAAGAGTTTGGAAAAAATTCATGAAATTGAAAATTTAAAGAGGGCAAATCTATTTTTTTGATATAGCCCCAATTTAAATAAATCTTGATTATCGGTGAACTTGACTAGTGTATTTCACGTCACAAAGCTAAAAATCTGTTAAAATGAACTATATGTTCAAACCAAAACTTTAGCATAAAACCTGAATGAAAATATAAAAATGAGAAGTACTTTTAAATTTTATTTCATATTAAGATAAAAAAATTTTTTTTGCATTGCCATGTAAAATTATTTTGAATACAAATTTAATATTAAAAATAAACATTGTTAAATAAAGTTTTCAACTACATACGTATATTTTGATATTAAATATATTTTCGACATTTTACGAAGAAAAATATTTATCCAGAGAAATGTTTTTGATCGAGAAAAAACAATAATAAAAATCACTAAACACAATATAACTGACTAGAGAAAGTTAAATTCACCCTCCAAGAATCAATTAAAAACGCCAATAAGAAAAATTTCTATTGTTGACTAAACTTGTGACGTACTTGAAATTTGAAATATGCGTCAATTTGCATTCATTTACAAAACATCTTAATAAAATAAATTTTAATAAATTAAACACTACTTTAATAAACCGGAGAACATATATATGCTTAGTCAAAAAAAGAAATTTGCAAACTTTGGTTGGAAATAATTTGATTGTGCTGATCAAATAGTACCCCGTATAAAATAAAACATACGAACTTGAATATAAATTAAAATTACACATTCGAGAAATATTATTTATAATGAAAGATGAATTTAGAATTTATAAAAATAATTTGGTGATTGCATTTGCCTTCCTGCTGCAATTTACGGCGTATAATGGAATTGGGAACTTGCAGAGGTATTTTGAAACATATCGGAACATTTTAAACGGGCGTGGTCGCATTAACTTCGAACTGTTCAAATCGAACACCTAGGCGTTCATTTTGAGAACGAAAAACTATTTGTTTGTCCGAAAGTAGCCACTTTACTTATTTTTATGTTTTCTTTCAAATGTTGCGATGCAATTTTCAGCGATTAAGGTTAAAAATAAAACGATCGAAAAATTTTTAACAGGTGATTTTTAAGTTTGTGAATCTAAAAAATTTGTTCGCTAAACAAGTTTCAAATTATGTTCAAATTGTAGCTCTGGAAAACATATAACGTTCACTACAAAACAAATTTTGAAAAGTTGTAACATACTGCTTTAAATGAAGGCCCATTTTTCAAAATCCCGATGTTTAAATTCGAGTTTTTTGAAAAGAAATTCAAGAAAAATTTCGGTAAGAAAATATTTTAAATGTTCTCAGTCGGATAAATTTCAACAATGAAAACGGCTGTCCCTTTTTGTTGATTTCCCAGAGTTTTCTAATCCAACAATTGCGAATTTGTATAGTATTAACCAATATTATTGACGGTTTATATTTTGAATATTATTCATAACTGCTTGAAGGCTGAATCAATGAATTTTGCTTGGTTGTAAGACTAAATTATTCAATAAATTTTTCAGATTTTCACCCTCAAAACTAATAGTTTTGCTTTAAAAACTGAAAAAAATACACAGTTTAGTCCAGTTCATCATTTAGAAGTACAAACATAAAGAATTCCTGTCGAAATTCCAAAGTCACTTTCGCCAAAAAGATAGAAGATATTTTTTATTGACCACTCCTGAATACTTTTACAATATAATAAAATTTTATTGAATAAATACTGCGAAAAAACTCTGACATTATTTCAAACGACGAAATTCAGAACAATTCTTTATGACTATTGCTGAGCCAACCCTCTATGATGACTCCAATCATCGTGACGTTTCAAATTGTTTTTAGCAATAGTACGTCAGTAGTGACTAGTAGCCTTCACTGATTTAGCATTTTATAGTGTAAATATAATTTTCAATATCTTTAATCGAGGCAGAACTAGCATTCTGAGTCGAAGGCGGCCAATTAATCCAAATTAATTCGACTTTTGAAAACGACTTATCTGATTAAGTTTTAAGATAGCTCAAACTGAGCACAAATATCTAGTGAATAATAACATAGAAAGGATTGTTTCGAATCAAAGCATTTTTATTTTTCACGGAGATTACTGAAGTTGTTTAATTATCAGTTTTTGTTAAAAAATTGGAAACAATGGTCTGATTCGGACCATTTTTTGTCAATTTATTTTTCTCTTAATATTTGCGCTCAGTTTGAGCTATCTGAAAACTTAATCAAATGAGTCGTTTTTTAAAGCCGAATTAATTCGGATTATTTCGCCCACTTTGACTCAGGATGCTCGTTCTTCCTTGATTAAAGAAATACTGCCCCTTTCTGATTTTATTTTATTGGTCTGACTATTTACAATTAAGACCTTAAATAAGCATGTGAAGTAACTGTGTATCTTTTGAATTGACGATTCAAGTTAATTTTGGTTGTCACTTAAAAAGGATTTGCTGTTTATCATTTGAGGGGGTGAAAATATTCCCTGAGAAATAAAATTCTGAAATTTGTGCTTTGAGCCTTTAATTTATGACGGGAATCCCCTTAAGGGGTTCTATAGGCAGCCCCAGTTATCTTTTTTACTGAAAATATTTTGACTGGATTTTAGAATTTTGATCTCCACGTAATTGTTTATTATATAAAAAAAATAAAAAATTGAAAAAATTTAACATTCTGGAATTTTTTTCATAAAATTTGAAACAAGCTTATTTTGAGTTATAAAGTTCTATAGGCAAGTCGTATCTTTTGAACTACAAAAGCGCTAGAGGTCTGATTTATGATTTTGAACTCAACGTGGCTTTTTAGTCAATATAAACTTCAAAAAATCGTAAAAAATTACCGAAAATTTTCGGAAAAATATTGAATAATTTTTTTGCAGTGTCGAAAATTAAAAAATCTTTTCTGCTCTAGCGCTCGAACGGTTAAATATTGGTCAAGTTGTATAATACGTTTCCAAAACATTTAACTTACGAATCGTTGGCGTTAAACAAAAAACTGAATGACAATGCGATTCAAAAATAAATTTCAAATCGTACTCTGGCAGTTAAAAAAGGGAAATGTGTCGTAAACATCAGGCATAACAATTTTTGTTAAGGAATTTATTCTACGAAAAAACTACTTATAGTGCATGGAAAAATAGTTTTGCCACTGTTAGCATGAAAAAAATACAACTTTCCGTGGCCAACATAGCAAAAAACAGTCCTTTTCGCCAGCTTTGATACCTTTTAAGTGAGAAAATTAAAAAAGGAATCACAGTTTTTTCCGCCTTTGAATTTCGCAGATAATGCCAAATTTTGAAACATTTCCTAAATATGACGAAAAAAAAATACAGCTTTTTCCAGAAATTTTTTGCTCCTGGTGAACCTCATTTACCGGTTGGTTCAACATGCTATCTTAAAAATATGATTCAAAACGTCTTCCAGAGATTACGAACTAACTTATCAGAATGTTTTATCCACTTCTTATGTCTATGCCGAGAGAAATAAGCAATTCAAAAAGTCCATTTTGCCTATAGAACCCCCTTAAACCAAGCAATTAAAAGTTTGTTTACTAATTCAATATATTTAACTATTTGACAAATAGTCTCATCAAATTCATGACAGAAGATATTCTAGTAAAATTGAATTTTTATCTTTGGCGTAGTCACGGTGAAATATGATCAAATATTTAATTTAACCAAAAATTGGACTGTAAAGTATACTAAAATCAAACGAAAGTTCAAAGCGAACAAATTTTCATAGTTTATAAAAATTTTTACTCATCCGTGACCTTATTAATCGAAGACTAAATTATAACAAATTCTACTTCCGAAAGATTTGTAAAAAAGTTGTTTGAAACGAATTCAGCGAAAATTTTTTGAGAAATTGATTGGGCGCTTACAACAAAATACACGTAAATAAAAAAAATTATCTTTNTGGTGTTATATGTGTGATCTCTATAGCGCGTGTTTCAAACCCTAGTAGTCTGTCGAATCACACGCCGCCATTATTGCCGGATAGGGGGTGTCGTGATAATACAATGTTGCGGTGTAATACGAACAGATCAACTTTGTGCGCTCCAAATATCAAGCATTCTTGCCTTTTGATTATACTCAATACAATCACTGAGACAAACTGTGGGATTCGAACACGCGCTATGAGATCAACCATCATTTTCAAAGACTCACTTGATGGTTGGAAAAAAAATATCCCGTGAAGTTACGATGAACCGTGGTATCAGAAAATGATTTTTTTCAAAAAAAATAACTTAAAGAAAAATTTCTGACGAGATTGAAAATAAAAATTTTTTTATAAAAGAATTAATAGAAGAATATTTAAAATTTCGCCAGCCTTTTTATCGCCATCTTTCGTAAGATAAAGAAAAAAAAGATGTTCATAATTATGTTCAAAATGATATTTGATCGTGTCTTAGATGTCACAAACTCTTTTCTGATTTAGAAACACTTTGAAATTTCCCAAAATGAAAATAAGCTAACTTAGTGTTGTTGTTGTCGTGTCGTTAAGAAGGAAAGGATTGAATGATTATATAAAATGCTTAAATTAAGTAAAACCTACATTTTCAGGATATTAAATTTTTCAAATCTTTTCAAAGTGTTTGCTTGATAGTTCTTTGCTGGTATGTCGCTTATGCCGAGCGCATCAAAGAAAACCTGATATTGTGGAGAGGGGAGAAAGAAACAAAAAGCCGGATACAGAAAATTGTCGGTGGCTGGGAAGTGGAAAGTGATTACTAGCTGGCCATTTATAGTTTGGAGGGGTACAACAGAAAATTCTGAGGATCGAATTTTCAAGCCAAGATTTATATTTTTTATTTACAGTTATTTTAAAATCCTTTAATAGTTTGTTCTTCAGAATTTTCGAAATTCTTGGACCAAAAACTTGAAATAAGTATATCCCCTATTCACACTTTGTGAATATCCCGGCCCATTACTGTTTTGGCGGGGGATTAGAACCGTTACGTTGGTGTTTTTTTAAATAGTTTACGGCCGGGATATTCACAAAAAATGTGATAAGAGAATGTAGGGTTCGGACGGCAGAGAATTGGGGTCCAAAAAAACAAATGCAACTTTTATGAACTTAAAAAATTTTTTTTTTTACATTTTGCAAAAGTTGTAAAACTCCCATTCTTTTGCCGTTTGCTCAATCACTTATAGTTTAATTCTTTAGCTCTGAAACCGAAGGCTGATATAACTTATATCCTTTTTCCATCCTGTTAGAATATTAAATATGAAGTTGGACCCTAATAGGGCGTGTTTCGAATCCCACTGATGTTGTCTGAATGATTATTCTTAGTGTCACCGCAACCGGTAAACTTTAGCGGTTCCATATTAATCCACACTTCCTATTATTCATATACAAAAAATCATTAAGACAACATTAGTTTGGTTCTAACCACGCGTTAGGGTGTTGGTTTCTTTTAAAGAATGCATTTCGGTTGGAAAATGAGATTCGTTTAATAATGGTGAGACAATATTTTTTCTCTCGTTTTGCATACAATTGTTCATTTGAAACAAAAAATTCTAGAATTTGTAAAAATAAAAACCCAATTTTAATCATAGAGACATGATTTTGATCTTTTTAATTGATTAAAAAAAAACTGAAATAAAATTTTTGAATTAGAATATGACATGCAAATCTGGTTTCATTTATAATGAAATCAAATAGTAAGAAATTGTCACCAAAATAATCCTCGTTTAAATTACAATAATACGAGTAATGACCAATACGGAACCCTAACTAAAGGTATGAAATAACCAACCCGAAAGGGAAATTCTTTACAAAAATTGATACCTTTTTCAAATTTTCGTATTTCACTCTGGTCATTTGTTAATTCTGTCTTATTCCCTTTGTTAGGCAAGAATAAGCCATTTTAAAAATTTTCCCCAAATTAAAAATTTCGGTAAGTTGTAGGCCAACATAAAAAACTTATCTAATTTTTGACTTTTTCGACAATTTGATTATCACAAAATAATGTGAAACCAAATCAATTTTTTGTATTTTATGTTTCTATCTATATTCAAAGGCTCATAGACGAAGTGGGAGTAGCAATACTTGTGAAAACATCGCCTAATGCTGCACATTGCTCCCGTGAGTCCTTCACAGCCAAACCAAACCGTTTTCAATGCTTTTTCGGAAGCACCAAGGTATTTTCGACTAACAAAACAGTGATTTAAATTAGTAAATGAATTCAAGCGTGATAAAGGAAGAAAGGTTGGATCAGTAATAGCGATTCATCCCGAATTTTCGGTATAAGAGTTTCAAAAATGAATATTGCATGCTTCAACTAGCAGAGGTTTATCTGGCGAGTGTCTGAAAGATATAGATCAACCGATTTCCTTGTTTGGAAGAACACCACTGATAGGTCATTTTAATTGGAAGTAACGAGAAGATCCAAATTTTCACAGTTTTAGAATATTTTGTGGTTCTTACTCATATTTGAATAATTACTAAAAGTGTTCCTCAACGAAGCTAACGGAGAGTTTGAGAATTTTTTGTTTGAATATCACTCATTCAGTTAGAATTGCAAAGTGATGCTAGAGAAAATTTTTTAATGCCATTTATTTCCGATCATCCGTTCCCGAAGAGAGAATCTAAGAAGTTTAACTATCTCACAAGTTTTATTTTTATCATCTCTGAAGTTCGTATTCTGCGCAACTCTTCATTATACTCACACATCTGCTGTTCCAAAACACAGATTAATTTCAACGAATCGTAATCACTTGAGGTGCGCCTCATTGTGTGCAAAGTAAAAACTAATTTTAAAAAAAGTCTTCACACCTTTTAATCTGAAATCAAAGAGTATTCTATGGAAAATTCTCCGCCACCTGGACAATCATGTTGCTGAGTTTCTAGAATTTAACAGGTAGTCTTTCAATAAATAACAACTGAAAGTTGAGCCAAACATGACAATATTTTTTTTGATTATATCGTGGTAAAAATTACAATCTGTATTCATCCAAATTTTAAAATCTAAAGTTTTATCTATTTAATAGTATACACGAATTTTAGACTGAAACATTGTTTGTTATGATTCAAGAGTAAATTATCTATCCAATTTCTTACGCAAAACCATCTGAGTGTTTAAATCGGAATATTCAAAATAAATAAGTGCAATTAATCGTAATTCATAGCCAATTTGTAGTTTATTTGAGCGCGTACTCTTTCAAGGTTTCAGCAAAACTTCCTAGGGTGTCGTCTGGCCTACCAGTTATAATAAAATGCACAATTTAAATAGACCTTCACCTGCGCCGCTGTTTATTCAAACCACAGAGACAAAAAAATTTTATCTGAATATTAATTGTTTCAGCGGAATATGGAAAACAAACCTGAATGCTTCCTTTTCTATGACTTTGAAAAAATAATGAAATTAACAATGTTGATGATTAAGGTGCTGATTTACACGTAGTGGTTGGGGAATTATCGAAAATTGATGGACACACTCTCATTGGTGCCCTTGAATTGGAAAACTCTCGTGCCGATGTAGGACTCATCCAAATGTGCATCGGATTATCATTGCTCGCGCAAATAGATATTACAGATCCATTTCACTTGATTTTGATCCTAATTATTTCCAGTAAGTTGTAACGGTTTTACTGTAAAAAGTTCTTATGAATTTACCATAATAAATTTCTTTGCACATCACAAATGATAAAAATGGTGAAAACTTGAAATATGATAATTCGGACGAGGTTTCTGAACGATAATCATAATTTTTAAAAAAGGATAGATACCTTATTTTTAAAACTAACCTGTAGATAAAATAACACTTTTTTTCATTTTGTAATATTGCAAAACAAATATTTCTGAAGTTGTAATGTCATGCAAACTGGTCTGAGATTTGTTTTAAAAAATAAATTTAAACAGTTAAATAAAACTTGACTAAAAATCACCAAAATACGTTTGCACTTGATTCTCAGACCAGCCTCATCAACATCTATTGTTAGTTGGTCTCAGAAATCGCCGTACCTGATGTTATCAACCTTTAAAGTAGCAATCTGTCGGTGACATTATTATATATCAAGACTCAATCGTTAAAATTCGAATTTATGTATTGTTATAGCTGCAAATAAGCAAGGATTCAATTTTGCGGTGCCATGCTGGATCTTGGACTATGATTGCGTGCTCAGGAGATTCTAGTGTGGACGCTGCTTGTCATTTTTAGATGGTGTCCCCAAGCACAGGGTTAAAAAATGCGATTTTCAACTTGGCATGGCGTTAGTTTTTTTAGCTGTCGTAGTAATATTGAATAATGCTTCGCCAGTTGAAAAAAACAAGTTTCAAAATCAACTTTTCAAGATTATGTTTTTGTTTTGCTGGTTCAAAAAAAAATAGAGAAAAGCCTATTTAAAACAATTTTCAAAATACACAAATCCTAATGGAGCTCAAAGTAAAATTTTTGAAATTCGCGTTTTTGCAATTCTAAGTGGCGTGAATCACAATAAAATTTTACATTAGGTAAAAATCGAAAACATGATCATCAAAAAAAATTTTTAATCGAAACTTGTAGTATTCGGTAGGAACAAACAAAAAATTAGACCAGATTAGATGCTTAATCTATTTAACGAAGCACTTTAAGTTTTTGTGCTTGGCATTAGAAAATTTGGACAGAAAATACTGTACCGTTTTCCAAGAATCAGCATTTTTCATCAGCCTTGATTCAATTTCTTCATTTATTTGCTAACACTGTCAAGTCGAATATGATAACACTTTAACTGATGGAATTTTATAATTCCTCGCCATTAATCTTTTATTTCATTGCTTCTTAGAGCATAACAAAAAATGGGATCCTTACCCGCCAGGCAAAAAAGAATGTTGAGCCACCTATATTTAGTTTATCTTTGAATTTTTAAAATAATTTTTTTTGAGTAGTTAATCGGGTTTGACTGTTGTGACAAAAGTGTGTTCAAACTCATTATCAATACATTTGCAATTATGTTTGTATGTTGAATCATGCGTTTTTTAACTTAAACACCTTGTAAAAAAAGCTTTAAAACAAATCCACATTTGAAAACAAGGTTGTAAATTCCCTTTTTTTTCATTTGAACTCATTTTTCAGTTGCCACAAATTATGACATTTTTGGGCATTTAAATTCTACTTTTTTTTCGTATTTTTCACCCTACTCAACGCTAGCTGCGGCTGTTAGTTGGGGAGTTGGTTGCGGTGAAAGTCTTTCCTGGTACAGATATACTTGCATCTGGTATAACTTATGCAGAATGGGCGTATATAAAACACTGCCAAAATGGAATAAAGGAAACGAAGATGAACTCAATCGAAAAGAAAACGAAAAACTACACCAGAGAACTAGTGCTAATCAACAAGTTAATTTATTTAGGGCATTTCAAGATATCAGAATCATAAGCTTTACATTATCAAATTATCAAAATTGAACTACAACGCTTTCAAAGCTTCAACCTAAGCATACACATATTAAGTGGGATTATAGATTTGGTGCGTTTTGGGATGTAAAAAGCATAAATATTCAATTTGGGTTTCGCACCAGAAAAATTACCCAAAACGGGTTCAACAAACAAAAAGACACTTTAAAAATTAAAATTTAAATGCAGTCCAAAGCATTTTGGGTGAAGTAGTATTATTTTTGGATTCATGGAATTTCTTGAGAAAAAGTGGACCAGATAGGGCTGGTTATCTTTTCACTATGAAATAAAGCATTTGAATCTTTAACCAAATGTGTGAAAAGCGCGCCGAAAAAAATACAATGTGTTTTCTGATATCGATGTATGGACCTTGAATTTTATGTGTGGTGAAATGTGAAACGATTTAAGATTATAAAGCCAGCTTCCCTTCGAACGACACTGTAATTTTTTGACATAAATCTTGTTTCAAAGTAAGGATTGCCGTGAAGTTCGAGCACTTAATACACAGACAATTAAATTAAGCAAGACTTATTATAATAATCATTTAAAATCTCAGCTAGGGTAAAAAAAATTGTTCGCTGAAAATGTGTTTGTCTCAAAGTTTTATTTGACCCTGCCCTAATATGATCTGCGGAAAATTCAAAAAAATTGAATTCTTCAAATATCTTTTCTTGGTGGCAATAATCACGGGACGAAAATATTTTATATGTGATTATTTTTTGTGAGTTAAGTTTCGTGCTGTTAGATTTCCTGGGTTCCAAACTCAATAGTATCTGATTACTTATCCTAATATCAGTATACTAAACAACTTTCATAATATTAACAAAGTTTAAAGGTTTATAAATTTTCGTTTGATTAATTGAAACAAATTCAAGATCAAACAAAGGGATGACAAAATTTTTTATGCAACATAATTTGAGCGCGTTTACATCTCACTCTTTTTTTTTTTTTTAATTTTGCTTGTTCAAACACGAGGTATGAAGAAAAAAATTCCGGACATGTGACCAAAATAAGATTATACATTACTTTGTTTAATTATGAAGAATGTTATAATATCCCTTCACCACAATTTATGATGATTTAGGTCGTTTATTAGAGTTGCACATTATTTGTGAGTCATATTGATATCGTATTGATAAAATTGTCGTGTCCCGGTAGTTCTAAAGAATAATTAGGATTTTCCGGAATAATTCGCCGAGATTATTTCTTTGTGTAGCGCTTTCAAAGGTCAACAAACCTTTCATGAAAATAAAATCTCCGGCCACAAATTTATTACGAGCAAAAATTTGAATTTATGATAAAACTTACCGAAAAGACCAATGCGAAAATTTTATATAAAGGAAATTTTTAATATTTATCAAATTACGAATAAATATGACTCAAAATGATGTGCAAGTCAAAAAACGAACATAAATCATCATAAATGTGGTTCAAAAAGGTTAATTGCGGACAAGTTTTAGGGTATGGAATTTATTTTTTTGTAACAAATTATGATTCACTTCTTCTAAGAAAAAAGAATTGAGCTGTACAGGCCTTAACTTAATTTGTATGTGGTTTGGTCAAATTTATTACGTATCCTTGGCCGTTTTAAATTACACTATTCGTAATTCAAATGTTATAGATAAACGTCTTTATTAAATTATCAATATTCAAACATGCAGCTTATTCCAATCTCCGGAAACTTTTGCCTCAAAATTTGATCAATGCATGTTATTAATTGGTATAAGAGAAAAATCTTACTTTATGATTTTATTTATTTGGGAAATCATTATGCCTGGAATAATCTTAAGAGAACCAAAAAACTTGCAAATTTGTATATATAAGAAATCATGTCACAGATCTCGTTTATTGTCAGCAAGCAGGGACGATAATTTCAGAAAAAAGTCAGTACATCTCTGCATTATGTTATTTTCGGTTTCGGACGCTAATAATAATTATTTTTTTCTTTGAGTAATTTCAAATTCATTTCATGGTAGTATTCTCTGCTATATATTAATTAATTCATATAGTTATTTGTTTTAAAGATCAATTAAGGTATTCAGACGTTCACAAATAAAATGACTCTTTTGAAGGAATACTTTTGATAAAATAAGAAAAAAACTTAGTTTTACGTAACAGTTTTTAACTTATCAATAAGGGAAGGTAAATTGAAAGACAATCAGCAGAAGTTGACATTCAATAAATCGACAAGCAATTTTTTGTTTTTTTTCAACTGATTTTAATCCGAAATTTCTTCGGTCATCAATTGTGGACATCTTCTATCCCTTTACATGGAAGTGTAGATTATTTTTTAATTTCGCTATAGTGCAGTACGTACTTTAAGTCTTGTGACAAATGTTACAAAACCAAATTATAAAATCTCTTAATCCTTCCGTGGGGGAAAGGATATAAACAAGAGATTTGGAAAAAAATTCATGAAAATTTGAAAATTTAAAGAGGGCCAAATCTATTTTTTGATATAGTCCCAATTAAAGAAATCATTGATTATCGGTTGACTTGACTATGTATTTCACGTCACAAAGCTAAAAACTGTTAAATTGAACTATAATGTTCAAAACCAAAAACTTTAGCATAAAACCTGAATGAACAAATATAGTAAAATGAGAATGTACTTTTAAATTTTATTTCATTATACGTAAGAATTAAAAAAATTATTTTCTGCATTGCTTGGCATTTGCCATGTAAAATTATTTTTGAATACAAATTTATATTAAAATAACCTGTAAATAAGTTTTCAACTACATACGTATAATATTATTGATATTAATAAATTTTTGCAACGAAGGAGAAAAATATTTTCCAGAGAAAATGTTTTGATCAGGAGAAAACAACAATAATATAAAATTCACTAAACACAATATAACTGACAGACGAGAAGTTAACATTTCACCCTTCAGGAATCAATTACAAAAAACGCCAATAAGAAAAATCTTCTATTGTTGACTAAACTTGTGACGTACTTGAAATTTGAAATATGCGGTCAATGGTCGCATTCATTTACAAAAACATCTTTAATAAAATAATTAAATAATTTAAACACCTACTTTAATTAAACCGGAGGAAATATTATATGCTTTAGTCAAAAAAGAAATTTGGCAAACTTTGTTGGAATAATTTTGATTGTTGCTGATCAAATAGTACCCGATAAAATAAAACATACGAACTTGAATATAAATTAAAATTACAATTGCGAGAAATATTATTTTAAATGAAGATGATTTAGAATTTTAAAAAATAATTTTGGTGATTGCCATTTGCCTTCCTGCTGCAAGATTACGCGTATAATGAGAATTGGAACTTGCAGAGGGTATTTTGAAACATGTATCGAGAACATTTTAACACGTGCGTGTCGACATTCAACTTCGAAACTGCTCAAATCGAACACCTAGGCGTTCATTTTTTGAGAACGAAAAAACTAATTTGTTTGTTCCGGAAAGTAGCCACTTTTACTTATTTTTATGTTTTCTTTCAATTGTTGCGACTGCAATTTTCGAACGAATTAAGGTTTAAAAATAAAACAATTCGAAAAATTTTACAGGTTGATTTTAAGTTGTGAATCTAAAAATTGCTGGTCGCTAAACAATGAATTATTATCAATTGTAGCTCTTGGAAAACAATTATAACGTCACTACAAAAACAAATTTTTGAAAAGTTGTAACAATACTGCTTACAATAGAGGCCATTTCAAAATCCGATGTTTAAGTGTCGAGTTTTTTTGAAAAGAAATCAAGAAAAATTTTCGGTAAGAAAATATTTTAAATGTTCTCGAGTCGGATAATATTCAACAATGAAAACGGCTGTCCCTTTTTTGTTGATTTCCAGAGTTTTCTAATTCAACAATTGCGGAATTTGTATAGTATTAACCAATATTATTGACGGTTTATATTTTGAAGTTTTATTCATAACTGCTTGAAGGCTGATCAGAATTTTGCTTGGTTGTAAGACAAATTATTCAATAAATTTTCATATTTTCACCCTCAAAACTAATAGTTTTGCGTTTAAAAACTTGAAAAAATACACAGTTAGTCCAGTTCATATATAGAAGTACAAACATAAAGAATTCCTGAAGAGTATTCTTCGAAATTCCAAAAGTCACTTTCGCCAAAAAGATTTAGAAGATATTTTTTATTGACCACTCCTGAATACTTTTACAATATAATAAAATTTTATTGAATAAATACTGCGAAAAACTCTGACATTATTTCAAACGACGAAATTCAGAACAATTCTTTATGACTATATGCTGAGCCAACCCTCTTGATGATCCAATCATCGTGGACAGTTTTCAATTGTTTTTAGCAATTAGACGCCAGTAGTGAACTAGTAGCCTTCACTGATTTAGGCATTTTTATAGTACTGTAAAGATAAATTTTAATATCTTTAATCGAGGCAGAACAGCATTCTGAGTCGAAGCGCACAACTTAATCCAGAATTAATTCGACTTTGAAAACGACTTATCTTGATTAGTTTTAAGATACTCAAACTGAGCACAAATAGTCTAAGTGAATACATAACATAGAAAGGATTGTTTCTGAATCAAAGCATTTTTTATTTTTCAGGAGATTACTGAAATTGTTTTAATATCCAGGTCTTAGCTGGTTTAAAAAATTGGAAACAATTGGTCTGATTCGGATCATTTATTTGTCAATTTGATTCTCTGTTCTCTAATATTTGTGCTCAGTTTGAGCTTATCTGAAAACTAACAGTCAAATGAAGTCGTTTTTTAAAGCCGAAATGTAATTCGGATTATTTCGCCCACTTCTTGACTCAGTGCTTCTCTTACCTTGATTAAAGAAATACTGCCCGTTCATTGATTTTATTTTTAGTTTGGCTTGACTATTACAATTAAGGACCTTACAATAACCATGTGAAGGTAACTGTGTATCCTGTTGAATTGACGATTCAGTTAATTTTCGTGTCACTGAAAAAGGATTTGCTGTTTATCATTTGAGGGGTGAAAAATTCCCTGAGAATAAAATCTGAAATTTGTGTTGAGCCTTAATTTATGAGGGAATCCCCTTAAGGGGTTCTATACAGCCCATTCATCTTGTGTTACTGAAAAATTATTGACTGTGATTTTGAATGTTTGATCCTCCAGCGTAGATTGTTTAGTTATATATAAAGAAATAAAAAATTTGAAAAAATTGTAACATTCTGGATTTTTTCTATTGTAATTCATGAATTTCATACAATTTGAAACAAGCTTTATTTTGAGTTATAAGTTCTATAGGCAAGTCGTATTGCTTTTGACTAAGAAAGCGCTGAGAGGTCTGATTGTTATGATTTTTGAACTCAACGTGGCTTTTTAGTCAATATATAACTTAAAAAATGCGTAAAAAATTACCAAAATTTTCGGAAAAAAATAATTAATAATTTTTTTTTGAGTGTCGAAAATATAAGAAAATCTTTTCTGCTCTAGCGCTGCGAACGGTTAAATATTGGTCATAAGAGTTGGTATTAATACGTTTCCAAAACATTTAACTTAACGAAATCGTTTGGTAATTAAAAAACTTATATGGAACCGAAATGGATGTCAAAAATAACAATTTCGCAAATCGTTACTCCCTGGGGTTAGAAAAAGTGAAATTTCGTAAACATTCAGGCATAACATGTTTGTTAAGGATTTATCTACGAAAAAACTACTTTAGTGCATGGAAAAAATAGTTTGCCATGTTAGCATGATAAAAAAATACAACTATGTCCGTGGCCCAAAATAGCAAAAATAACAGTCCTTTTCGCCAGCTTTGTACCTTTTATAATGAGGAAATGTAGAAAAAGGAATCAACATTTTTTCGCCGTTTGAATTTCGCCAGATTAATGCAAATTTTTAAACATATCTCCTATACTTAGGACGAAAAAAAATACAGCTTTTCAGAAATTTTTATGCTCCTGGTGAACCTCATTTTACGGTTGGTTCAAATGCTATCTTAAAATATGTTCGAAACGTCTTCCAGAGATTACGAACTAACTTAGTCAGAATGTGTTTAATCCACTTTCTATGTCTATGCCGAGAGAAATGAAGCAATTCAAAAAGTCCATTTTTGCCTATAGAACCCCGCTTTAAACGCAAGCAGATTAAAAAGTTTGTTTAGCTCATCTCAAGTACTATTTTAAACTATTTGACAAATATTCTCGATCAAATTCTGACAAGAAGATTAATTCTAGTAAAATTAATTTTTATCTTTGGCGAGTACGGGCTGAAATATGATCCAAATATTTAATTTAACCAAAAAATTTCGACTGTTAAAGTTACTCAAATCAAACGAAAGTTGCAAAGCGAAACAATTTCATAGTTTATAAGAAATTTTTACGTCATCGCCGTGGAGCCTTAATTTATCGAAGACTAATTATAACAAATTCTACTCCGAAAGAGTTTGTAAAAAAGTATGTTTGAACGAATTCAGCGAAAAATTTTTGAAAATTGATTGGGCGCTTACAACAAAATACACGTAAATAAAAAAAATTATCTTTCTTATGTGAACAAAATTTAATAAGTGTTTGAAAAAGTACTTATAATAATTAATTAAACTTTTCTTAATTTTTTTGACATTTTGAGTTATAAAATTTTAGAAAATATGTAATCGAGACGGCTTGTTCAATCACGTTATATTATAAAGTACGTTTGCATCGCGTAGGTTAAAAAAACGAGCGCAGGGCGATGCTCTGAAGATTATTATCGTAGTTATGAAATTTGGTCGTGCTTTTAGCCAAAAGCTCAAAAAATAATTTATCAATCCATGGGAAACATTCACAAACGATGAAATACTCGTTTATGTACTTGTTTATAAGTTTTGCGCTTTTGTTCCTTAATTTTATCGAAACAAAAAGTTTGGTAAACGAAATGAAAAAAATATTATTATCTTCAAATATTTTGCTTGACTTTTTGAACGTTTTTTGAATTAGTTAAAATCAAAAAAGACTATTCAATTTTTGTTTAGTTCTATCAATTGTGTTGATGGTCTTGGAACCTATACCGTAGCCACAATTTATGCCTCCCTTATCGTATCATGTCTTTTTATGCCAACTTTTCTAATTCAAAGACTTGGGCTAAAATGGTCTTTGGCCTTTTCGTTTGTTGGGTATATCGTCTACACAGCAGCGAATTTTTATCCGTCTTTTGGAACCTTGATTCCAGCAGCCATTTTTCTCGGAATTTGTGCAGCACCACTTTGGAGCAGTCAGGTATACACGTGATAATAATTA